>PVIH01001738.1:197093-219259 GCA_004025045.1 Sigmodon hispidus | reverse complement strand
GAAACTGTGAGGGCAGCTGGATTGGCTCTAGGCACACAGAATTCACTGAAGATGGCAGCAGAGGTCAAGTCTGTGGACAAGACTGTTGGAAATAAATGCACATGGGTATTGCCTTTGGGCAGCCTGGGCTACAGCAGGTGACATCCTCAGCTACACTCCTCTTTTCCTAGCTCCACACAGCCCAAGAAAATGCACAGATCAGATCCAGAACCAACAGCTCCCTGTGAACTTCCACCCCCTAACACAACCACCTCTATAGACCCCAGTTCCTGACCAGGACCCTGCCACAGCCACCATCAGAAAAAAGCCTCTTGAGCTAGGGTGAGATTCTGGAATTTTCTGCATAGCATGCTAGAGGGAATGCTGTCTCTCCCCAGCACAGTAAGACAGAGAATGAGGAGAAGAGAGGAAGAAATAAAGGAAATGAAACAAAGGCCTTCCGTCACCAAGCGCAGCTCTTCAGCCTTGCTGACACATTCTTGCTTTCAACAGTAACCTCTGGTGTGCACTTCCTGCCTCCCCACATGCTTGCCTTCTCCACAGCATGATACCCTCTATTTCCAGCTTTTCTCACTATCTCAATGCCCTGAGTGAAGGGAGGAGAGGCCCAGCGCTTACCCAGAACTTCACAAGGAAGAAGGCGTTAGAGGGCCCTCGTTCAAAGAGCTCCTTGAGACCCCCCTTCTTCTCTGGAAATTTGTCATAGATCTGGCGGATGTCCACGGCTTCGAGGTAGGGGTCACTGTAGCTTGGGCTTGACTGGCTGATGTGTACAAACAGGTGCTTGGTGTACTGTGGACAGAAGGACAATTGGCCTGAGGGTAAAGAGACTGCTCAACTGCCCGGCTCGCTGTGACCTGTGGCAAATCACTTTACCTCTCTGGGCCTCAGTTTCCTTACGGGGAAAGGGGATACAAGATGGGTCGGGCAAGCTGCTGGACCCTACTGGTTTCTGAGAGGATGTGGTGTACACACCAGAGACTCCTCTGCTTCCTGAGCCAAGGGGTGGAGGGACGGGGCTGGGAGCAAAGGACACTGGAGTAAGAGGAGAAATAGGAGACAGGGAAGAAGCCTGAGAGGGCTGAGAAAGAAGGCCAGGAAGGCTTGAGGTGGGAGATCCCCAGAGGGGGAGGGGACAAGAAGGAAAACAAGGGATCTTTTAAGCCCTGAAGGAAGAGGGGGAACAAAGGGAAGAACACCAGAGGAGGTGGGGGCAGGGACGTGAGACCTCTGGGCCTGCCAGGTCTGCTATGGAAACAGGGCTTCCAGGGGTAGGAATCCACATTAGGAGGGGTACTGGGGAACCTACTATGGGGGCAGGGCCTCCAGTGCCAGGGGCATGTAGCATGGGGACAGGATTTTCAGGATTTGAGGCCTACTTTGAGGTCAAGGCCCATGGGGCTGGGGCCCTACAGCAGCGGCAGAGCCTCTGAGATTAAGATGGCCTCTCTTGGGGTAAGGCAGTCAGCATGGGAGACCTACCGTGTCAGGATCTTGTTGGCGCTCCAGGAAAGCAGAGAACTCCAACATCCAGAGCTTGGAGCTGGCCACACTGCGGCCTTGCCATGGGGAAGCTGGTGGGGCAGAGGGTGAGGGGGTGGGTCCTGCAGGAGACTCAAAGCCTAAATGAAGAGACAGACACATGGAACCGGCCCCTGCTTGTCCTTTCTGCTGATATTCTCAGTGAGGACTGGACATAATCAGTGAAAAGTGTATGGATCCAGTGTCAAGACAGAGTCTACGAATGATCTAGCTCAGCGATTCCAGGCTTATGCACAGGCCCAGCTCAAGGCACATGGATTCTAAACAGCCTAGGTTGGCTGGAAAGCTGCCAGAGCAGGTACTGCAGGACTCTTGCCTTCGGGCAATTTCTAGTGCAGGCAGGAAGATAGCCAGCTGAGTCAACTATTGCACTAATTCTGAGGCCCTCGGAGCAAGACATTTCCTCAAGAGCCCACAGCTGCCTCACACCCATAGAATTTCACCTAGGAGGTAGGGTTCTAATGAACACAGGCCTAGGCCAGCACCGAGAAAGTGTGCCCTCAGCACCCAAGACTTCTTGGTGCCTCTGAGGACTAATCAAGGTGAGGTATAAGGAGTTTGCATCCTGAGTGAAGATGGGGAACAGGTCCCCCAAGCTAGGAAGCATCAATGCAAGTGGGGGTGGGGGCTGGGAACCAGCTGAGGGAATCTGGAAAGCCACAGCTCCACAGAAGAGCAGGTCTGAACCGGTGATGGGAAATGAGGCTCTGTAGTCAGCCAGGAATGCTGGCGAATGGGATGGAGTCTATTCCTAAGTCAAGGAAAGCCAGGGGTTGAGTTAAGCGATGTTGAGGAACCACCAGTTTTGCTTGCTCGCTCTCCCCACCCCCCACTCCAGGAGACTGAGCCCTGCCTGGAGCATGGAAATGTAAACAAAATTCCTTGAAAAGAAGCTGTGTCTGTCTGTGAACCAAAAGCTCCTGGAAGGAGTTTCTGTGTCTGCAGAGACTGATGAACCAACTGGAATGCAGTACTGTGGAGAGATTGGAAATTTATAGGTTTCAGAGGCTGATTACGTTATCTCGGGCTAGTGTTAGCCTTCCGAGACAGCCATTCTTGACTCACTCTGTATCTGAACTGACGATTTATGATCATAACTAGAAACCTTTTAGAAGCCATTGACTCAGCCGAAGACTAGCATCTGCCAATCCAAAAGATAAGAGTGACGTCACGTAGCATCTTAGGCCTGTAGAATAGCTGCCCTCATGTCATTGTACCCATCTATCTCTGCTGTACCCACCAGTGTATTTTAAAGTTGCCTTGATTTATGACTTTCTTTGTAACTATGAAAACCCTGTAAAACCGTTTCCACAGTGGAACGTGAAATTTGGGGAACCTAAATCGGTGTTCCCAGGCCATGGTCATTTCCAATGGCTCCAGGACAGTATCTCTTATTCCATTTAAGATGAGAACTGTGGGTTTTATACTGACAGCACTCTGGGCAAGCTCAAGCTCTCTGCCACTGAGCATGGCAAATTTTTCATGCTTTCTTCACTGTGGATGAATGGTGGGACAGAGGGGGACACATTAAAGGCAAGGTCGTCATGAATCAGGTTTCCTTTCGGGAAGCCTGGCAGCCACTAGCATCCTGGGAACAAGTAGTGACTCAGGTACGGGTTTAAACAAAATGGAAACCGGGGGCTGGAGAGATGGCTCAGCGGTTAAGAGTACCGTCTGCTCTTCCAGAGAACCCGGGTTCGATTCCCAGCACCCACATGGCAGCTCACAACTGTCTGTAGTTCCAGTTCCAGGCAAAACACCAAGGCAAATAAATAAATAATAAATAAAGGTTTTTTTTTTTTTTAAAAAAAAAAACAACAACAACAAAAAAAAAAAACCAAAATGGAAACCAAGAACAGTCCAAGAGAGTGGCCAGCACACCATGCTGAACACACCAGCCCATGCTTAGTGCATCCCAGGAATCTCTCTTCCCTTCCCTCCTGCAACCCCAGTGCACCCAGGAACTGCTGTCTACACACAGAGGACACCCACAAGGATATGCAGATACAGCTGCAGGGCACAAATAGACATGACAATGAAGAACACCTCAGCTAGACAGACAACAACAGAGGCCAGGGTGGGACAGGCAGGAGGAACCATGGCCCAGGAGGAGCAGTCTAACCACAGCCTAGAGGCAGAGTAGGAAGCACAGTGGGCAGGGCCAGGGGCACAGTCTTCCCTCAAGATCTACTGCAGAGCTCAGATCTCGTCACAAAGGCACCACGGGGCCAGGAAGCACTTTAAGCCTGGAAATAACATGGTGAGAGAGATGCTCTGGGAATCTCAGAGACCCAGTTAAGAAGCCACTGCAGTATCCAGGCAAGAACCAGGAGGATCTGAGCACAGGCTGCATCACCATGGACAGAGGAGAGAGGACAGGACATGAGGACTGGACCCAACTCAGTGATGCTCCCAGTGCGGGAGAAAGAAGCAGTGAGCAGGCACCAGGTGTGGCAGGGAAACCTGAAAGGTCACAACCAGAATGTCCCAGCTGATCACTCTCCAAGGAAGGTGAAGGCCTGGCCTGAACTACAGTGTGAAAGGGGCTGAGGAAGCCTTGTGAGAGAAGGTCCGAGTGGTCCACTGAGGCCTGAGAGAGGGCTCAAAGCAGCAATTTCAAGCTGTTTCTGTCACATTGCCCAACAGCACTTTCCTGCCATCAGGTCTCCTGTGCTAGGGAGGGGTTAGGACTGCAACCCAGTGGCCCTCAGCTCCCAACTGAGAGGCAGGAAGCAGCACTCTGGGGAAAGCTTGAAGAGCCAGCACATGTACCCTACAAGAGTGGCCTGGGAACATAAGCAGGCACTTCCGTCCAATTTTGTGTCCCAGTCAGCCCTGAGAACAACTGGCAAGTACAGCATTTGGTGTCAACCCAGAGCACCTGTGGGGCATGGTGCAGCAGAGGGGGGAAAACATGGTATATCAAGAAAATTGGGATGTATGGTCTGGACACATGACATAAAACAGAATCGCAGATGCTAGAAGCCCTTAGGCATCTAGACCTGAGGCAGGAGCCACAGAGTGTGACATATAAGGAGATTGTGCACCATCAACCTACCTGGCAGAGGCAGCGGAGGCTGGACAGTATAGGGGTTTTGAGAAAAAGGTTTCACACTGTGGGAGAAAGGAAAGAAGCATCAACCATTGGGAAAGGATGCAGGGATGCCCTGGTGGCTTGGAAACTGGCGGCCTTAGCAGGTATTGGTTACAGGATCCTCCCCTGCCAATTCCCTCAGGTATTTATATTTGAGTCTTGGAAGCAATATGTCTATAGGGGCAATCCACCTCACATCCTCTTCCAAGACAAGCAGATGTCTCTTTGGGTATCAAGCTTTATAGCCTCTCCTATACCGCACTCCAGTAAATGGCATTCCAAGTGTGGACACTGCAGGCTAAGTAAGTGACATCTGGGAGTAGAACCTAAACTAAGGTCAAGGCCACCCTGGAAAGACCAATGTCACTGCAGCCCGCCTCCCCCTGCTCCATCTCCCAAATCCAAGCTTCATTTCCTAAAGTTCAGGGAGTGAGGTGTAGGAAATCAAACCATACTCACTCATGGGATGTTCCAGGTTGGCCTGGCAAAGCTCCTTGCCAAAACTGTGGAGGTAAAAGGTATAGACTCAGCTCGGCTGTGTTGTGAGTAGGACCAGAGCCCACAGGCATTGTGGGAAGAGTCTGTAAGGGAGAGACCTCTAGGTGTAAAAAGAGGAAGAAAAGCCAATGCTTCTGTTTAATTGGCTGGGGCTAGCAGGTAGCAGCCACACCAAGGTGTACTTCCTTCCCCGAGCTCCACAGAAAAGCCAGACTTGCTGACACTGCACTTTCTCCCTCCCATTGTGACCCACACCACAGGGCTGTTCAACATGTAAGGGTCTAAGGTCCTAAAGTCAAGATCTACCCAAGGGCTCAGCGATAGAGCATCTGCTTAGCTTGCATAAGGTACATGGTCGGCACCTTTAATACCATAAAGAATGATATGATATAAATGTCTACACGATCATTTTATGTCCTGTCTATTTAAAATCCCAACTGTGGCTCTAAGGCTCCCTGTGAAATATGATGGCAGAAGGGCCTGTGGAATTCAAGGCATGTCCCTTTCCCATTTGGAAGAACAGTGCAAGTGAGGCACCTTAGAGAGACTATATGACAAGCTTGGAAAGGAGGACCATTTCTGGAATGTTCTAAAAGTGTAGCAATGTGGACATGGCTAAAAGACTGGTCACTAGGCTGACAAAATAAAATCTAAGCACAGGTTTGTTCCTAGATAGCAACTCTCTGCATGGAAGGTAGGCTTTACTGGAATGCTGAACAGGAGAAGTAGGGTCAAGGGTGAACAGTGGCGATTTTACTTCTGCTTCCTCATCTACAAATAAAAGCAATTTTCATCTGGCTGGCTAAGGCTGCTAAGGACCTCAAACAGTGGCCCCATCATCAGCAAAGCTAAGATTTAGAATGGGCGCTAGGAGGGCTCAGGAGAGAGGGCTTGAGACCGGCCACTGTGCCCAGCTCTACAGAAGAGAAAGTATAAGGAAAGCTGTGTTGGCCTCTTGCTCTGGGCTGCCCCACTTACCCCTGAGATTGCTGGGTAGCCAGGGCCCCGGGTAAGAGCCATTTTACTGTGGAAGGCTGTGGCGGAGACGATCTGGGCGGATGACATAGCAGCCATGCTCTGCAGGGCCTTGTTCTTGGCTGCCTGGTCCTGGGGAGACATGGGAAGGGAGGACCTTAGCAGGGCCACCACCAGGCTCAAGGGACGCATGACCTAGCCTTAGGATCAGAAAAGCTGTCCAGTGCCAGTAGCCAGAGCTGGGGACCAGATTTCAGTTTGTGACATACTAACATGCTGGTGAGTGAGCAGGGGATTTGGCTTCTTTGATCAGTTTTCTCATATGTTGTGGAAGCATAAAAGTGCCTTCCTGACTGCCCACCCTCCCTCTCTCCCCTCTGTCTCTTTCTAGTGCTGGGGATGGAACCCCAAGCGTCAAGCATGCTAAGCATATGCTCTACCAGTGAGCCCACAGCCCCGGTTACAATCCTTATAAAATGAAGAGACCAGTGAACCACTATTTCACAGTGAATGAGCATTTGGTAGAACCAAGTCTGCCTTGAGCAAGTCAAGAGTTAAGACTGGCAGATGCCTGTATAGGTTATACGTCTGCAGGACAAGCTCCCTCAGTCCACACAGCAACTCTGAGGCAGGATGCAGTGTAGTCCTGAGACTCCAGAGGTGTCTACCCAGAAGCCACTCAGGAGCAATCTGGAAATAGGTGTGGCCTGAGACAACACACAGTGGATCTTGAGAAATGCTAATGCACTTTGACCCTGGGAGGGCAGAGGATCAGGAAGATCTCTCAAAGAAGGTGAAGAACTGGGGATCAGAGAATTTAGCTTTGAAAGAGAGGCTCATTCTGTGGCTCAAAAGTGTTCTCCTAGGTTGATGGTAATTTAGAGATGGTACCTTTGGAAGGTGATTAAGCGAAGTCATGAGATTGAGTCCCCATGATGGCATTAGTGGTCCACAGGAAGAGGAAGGATGACTTATGCTAGCTTGCTCTCCATGTGGGGTGGTACCCTTCCCCATGTTTCAATGCAGGAAGAACGCCCTCACAGGTACTGGATGGATGCTACAGCCACGTTCGCAGATCAGAGGCCACAGAAGCATCTTTTTTTTTTTCTATTTAATTATTTGTTTGATGTATGTGAGTGTTTTGTCTACATGTATGATGTATATATGTGCAGTATGCACATACCTGAAAACAGAAGAAGATATCAGATCCCCTGGAAGTAGAGTTACAGATGGCTATGAGCTATTACTATGTAGGTACTTGGAAGTGAATAAACCCAGGTCATCTGCCAGAGCAACAAGGGTTCTTAACCACTGATCCATCTCTCCAGTACCCTCAGCATCTATTCTTCAAACCTTTCTCTTTTTTATTTTTCTTTTGGTTTAGAGTCTGAGCCCAGCCAGGACTTTGTACATACTAGATATCTACTCTACCACTGTAGTAGCTCTATCCACAGCCCCTACCCATTGTTTTCATGATGCTGAGGCTTGAACTTGTGGCCTTACATGTACTATAGAAGCACTCTAGCCCTGAACTATACCAACAGCTTCTTTTTGTTTAAAATTTTGAAGTGGGGTCTCACTGGAATATACAAGCTGGCCTTGAACTTGGATCCTCTCAAGTAACTGAAATTATACACATGCATCCCCTCTTTTTAAAGACATAGCCTGCCTATATTGTTCAGGATGTTCTCAAATACTTGATCCTCTGGCCAGCCTCCTGATATAAAACTATATAGGCATATATAATCATGACTAGTTTTTTGCTTTATGATTATCCAGTCTAAGGAGTTTTTCAATCACTATAGAAAACATGACTAAGATATTCCAGGCTGGTACAGAGAGGGCCATGCCAGCCAAAGAAGCAGTGGACATGTGTTAGGATGTGACAGCAGCCAGCACTCACTATGGAGGACATGGAAGCCATACGATGTTCTGGGCTTGCTCCCCAGCCAAAGCATTGAGTTGTCGAGATTTGTTGCTGGCACCCTTGTCCACTGTCCTTCTGTGGCAAAACTTGGTCCTTGTTCTCAGAGGCTGTCTCTGACCATTGAGGTCATGTACTTCCAGGAGGAAAAGGCATTCTAGGCCAGCCTTCCCAGGCAGGCCTCTCCCTGAGGTGAATTGGCAGGTCACATCCTCAAGGCTGCAGAGATTAACAACTGCACCCCGAGCGCAGAGTTTAGAAAGCGCCATTCATTCCGTGACAGCAACATGTGCCCTTTCCTGTATCCTTAATCTAAACAAATAACAGGGCTCAGGAAACCACATCCTCAGCATGTGAGGCAGGAGGAAGGGGAAAGCACACCATCAGGATGACATCAACGGTCAGTCAGACAGCAGGGTCAGGAGTCATGGAGTTTCCAGTGACCTATCTATCACCCTACCACAGCACCCTGTCATTTTGGAGATGAGAATACTAAATGGGGTTCGTGAAGGGTACAGGACATGACCTTGAGACCGAGATGGGGTACAACAAGTCCAAAGATTACTGTCCACCCTCCTGTTCATTCCAGAGTTTAATCACTGTGGTCCCAAAAGCCTCAAAGTAGGACAAAGTCCTCAGGCCATTGTCTGGGAAGATACAGATACATGACAGTTTAGGTATTTAAGAGATTTGATGCCTGGTTCGGGGCCCACTGACTGGTGTCCTCAAGTCTCAAGTTACAAACACACACGTGATTCCGTGAAGCAAATAAACACAGATGGTAGAGACATCCCAAGGAACTGAGCAGTCCCCTAGACACTCTAAACACAACACAGCTCTTCTGTCCTTGCTGTCACCTGTGCTCTCAGTGAGTCAGGGGCAGACCAACAGAGGACATGGAGAACAGTAGGTCTTTAGGACTGGGGGTGTTCCAGGGACGGACCACAGCTGCAGGCAGGCCAGCTGTCCTGGAAACAAAGGATGGAGGTGCTGAGCCGCAGCATGGGGTGTGGAGGACAGCTGGGCTGAAGACAGAAGAGTGGAAGCATGAGAACAGTGGTGTGACTTCTTAGAAGTCAGGAGTCAGTGTTTCTAGCTCTGGGTCTGCATCAGATAAGCTGGACATGGGGCTGGAGAGATGGCGCAGCGGTTAAGAGCACCGTCTGCTCTTCCAGAGGACCCGGGTTCGATTACCAGCACCCACATGGCAGCTAACAACTGTCTGTAGTTTCAGTACCAAGGCAAATAAATAAATAAATAAAGTTTAAAAAAAATTTAAAAAAAAAAGAATAGATAAGCTAGACAGGGTGGTGCATGCCTTTAACCCTAGCACTCAGGAGGTGGAGGCAAGACGATCTCTGTGAGCTCGAGGCCAGCCTGGTCTACAGAGTGAGTTCCAGGACAGTCAGGGTAGCACAGAGAAAGCCTGTCTCAAAACCACCACTACACCACCACCACCATTTTTTTTTTTTAAAAAAAAAGAGTGATGTATAAAATGGTATGAGGTCATCCAGTCCAGCAGCTTTTAAACTGGGCTCTGATGCAGTATAAGAGGTAGGAAGAGTCCTGGCCTACTCTTTGCCAAACAGGCTACCACCAGAATAACCCACTGTAAGGCATATTGAGGTGAGACTTTGCTTGAGAAAAATAAAAGAATCTCAGTGCTTCAACCAAGATGTATCTCCTGGTCTAACCTAAGGGTCCAAATGTTAGGCCTCCCTTCCAAGTGGCCAGGCAGGCCATGCAGTTAAGAATTAACTCCATTATGGAGAGTTTAATCCCTCATAGTGCTCCCCAAAAGGCCTTGGGCCCATAATCCTAGGGATTGTCTTCCTGAGTGAGCCCACCTGCAACTGACCTTACAATGAGAAGGTCTATGGGAGGGGACGGAACTGCTCTCTCAGAGATCACAGAGAAAACAGAAACACTGAACCTGGGCCCTCCCACACTAAATCTCAGGTAGGACCCAACAGGAGACCATCATCCACATACATGGATCTACAGAGAGGCCACCAGCTAGGCCTGACTGCCCTTAAAGGACATAGGCTCAGCACAGTGGGAGCCCCTGAGCCTACAGGATTGACTTTCCCCAACTGGGAAGAGTCCTAAACTTCTGAAAAGCCCCACTGTGCCCCAAGTCCCAGAGTTCTTTCTCTGCTGACACTGTTTGCCTTACCTTGAGTTTGGCCTGGATCTCTCGGGCTTTTCGACGCGCCAGCACCTGGATATGACTGGAGACCTGTTGCAGAAAGAGAGAGTTCCTGTCCCTACCTCCCAGACACCTTATGGGGACAGGAACTCCCAGACACCTCAGCCTTGTGGGGAGCTCACTCCTGCCTGCCCCGTTCATCCTGACCTTGGCAGTACTGCACAAGGCCAATGTCAATGATGCGCTTCACCCTAGGACCTTAACTCTCTAGTAAAGAGACGGAGCAGGAACCCAGAGAATTGGGTACTGCTCCCACCCACTTGGGAGTAGCCTGGTGGCTAAGGTGACCTTTCTGGCCTCACCTGCTTCCTGGTGCGGGTCTTTCCTGTGCGGAGCTTGATGTAGCGTGCGATCAGCTCATTCCGACCTGCAGAAACACCCATAACCTCTCAGTGAGGAGAACTTGAGGCTAAGGTCTCATTCTGCCCACCTTGGGTGGGACTTGGGATAGCACTCTGTAAGTTCTCTTCTGTCCTCTTTGGAGCACAGGGACATCCCAGTAGTGAGAGAGGACTCCAGACTTACTGGACAGACTGGTGACAAGAGCAGATCAGGACACACTGGCCACTGTTCTCATTCCACAGGGCTGCCTACACACCTCACCCCTCCTGGGCTGTCTGTGTGGGGAGTACGTGGCCCTTGCCTAGGAGACTACCATAGTTTCTGCTGCCTCTGGGAATGAGGAGACCCTTAAAGATGGTTGGTGAGCAACAGGGGGCATGGAAGGCATAGTGCTGAGATGCTAATAGGTGCCATGGAGGAGGCCTGCCTCTTCATACAGAAAGAACTCCCAGGAGATGTAGCTCAGTGTTGATGATTTGTACAGCCGGCACAAGGCCTTTGTTCCCAGTCTGGCCTCACCTAAGACAAAAACAAAACTGTAGGCAATGTCTTTAGCCCCAGGGCTCTGCATCAGGCTAGACAGCAAGCTTCATCTAACATTTAAAAAGCCACCACATGGAGGCTATACTGTGTCCCCAGGACTCTCAAAGACTGTAAGAGGCAGCTGCATTCCATAAATGAGATCAAAGAAGATTTGTTGTTGTTGTTATTATTACTCTTATTTAGTCATATTGAGGTAGGGTCTCGTGTAGCCTAGGCTGACTTTGAACTCATTATATAGCTGAGAATGTCTCTGAACTCTTGATCCACGTTCTTCCTATCCTAAGTGCTGAAATAATAGGCATGTGCACCACGGCAGGTTGTATACAGTGCTGGAAACCAAGCCTCAAGCATTATGTATGCCAGGCAAACACTCTACCTCCTAAGTACATCCTCAGCCTGGTTTTCTAACTGCTGTTTTGTTTTATGTGTATATTTGTTTGCTTTTTTTGAGAAAAGGCATTGCTACCTAGCTCTGGCTGGCTGGCTGGGAGACACATACATCCTTGATTCTTTTACCTCTGTCTGGTAAACAGAACTTAGTACCTAGGTTAGGGGGCACACATCCACACAATGGAGCAATGTATGCTGAAACAGATGCATTTGAGGATGAAGGTGAGTGTGGGCTTAGGGGGCAGGTAGGCCTCAGAGGGACCTTGGCTACTGCGTAAGATAAAAGCAAAGAACAAACAACATCAGATGCCCAGGTGGTGGTGGCAAACGCTTTAATCCCAGGCAGAGCAAATATCTGCGTTCCAGGCCAGCCTAGCCTACAGAGTGAGTTCCGGACAGCCAGGGCGACACAGAGAAACCCTGTTGAAGGAAAGGAAAGCATCAGATGAGAGAGAGATAGAAGACTGAAGTAGAGGAAACTGTCACCTCTTTGCTCTACATCTAGGCCAGAGGGCACAGCAGAAGCCTGCCCTGTCAGCTGAGGCTGGAGAGGCCATGTGAGGAAGCTGCTGTCACAGGGGCAGGTGAGGCGAACCGGCTGCCTGCCACCTGGGCTGTAACTAGAGAGCTTGGCTAAGGCCAGGCTGGCCCTCAAACTGACCTTTCCTCGTGGCCAAGTCCAAATTAAGAACCCTCAACTGCCAGGAAGATGTGCTGGCCTGAGAGCACTGGCTTGTCTGTGTCCAAGGAAGGAAATAGAGAATCAGGCTCCTGGATACTCTGTGAGCCAGTCTGCACCTAAAAATGTGAGTTCTGAAGAATGTCTCTTCCTGAAGCCTTCCAGGGAAACGTATTCCATAGGTGCTTTGGGCAGTCCGATGACTCTCTGGCATTTCTACTCTGTATCTAACTAAAGACAATGGTGCTGCAGCTATGAAACACGAGACCTAAGTTATCAGTGGTTGGCAACAGACAAAGGTCCACAAAAAGAGGGTTTAGGGAGCCAGGCTTGAACCTGCAGCTCCACATAGGGGCTTTGAGACCACAGCAAGTCACTCCCTCCACAGACTCCACCCAGCCTTCTTCTAATCCAGCCCAATCTAGCTCAAAGTCTTTCTTCTATATTTGACCACACAAATTTTTACTGCTTTAGGATGCTGAGCTTATACTAGCTGTATGAGAACTCTGGCCAGGCATGGTGGCCACACCCATCATTACATCCCAGCACTTAGGAGCCCAGTGTGGGAAGATTACCTCAAGTTTGAGACCAACATGGACTACAGAGAAAATCCAGACCTTAGTTATTGTTTAGCAGGATGAGGGACAGGAAGATAACTATTGCAGTTCAGTTGGTCTCTTGTGGTAGGAATGTTCTCTGTATGATGTAAATAAAGTAACTGGTTTGGCCTACGTAGAGCACCGCAGAAGTGGGTGGAGAATCAGAGGGCAGGCAGGTAGGAAGAAGGGTGGAGTTAGTCAGTTGCCATCTGACCCCCAAAGGAGGAACATGTAGAGGTACGGGCTGAGCCACGGGATGAGCCACGTGGCGGGAAGATTAATAGAAACGGGTTGAATTAAGATGAAAGAGCTAGCTAGTAATGTGCTTAAGACATGGGCCAAACAGCATAAAGTATATAAGCGTGTGATTCATTTCTTCGGGGAACAAAAGCCGCCTCGCAGACCAGGTTCCAAACCTCCGCGCGGACCAGGGTACAAAACCTCCGGGCCCAAAACGGCCCCAGGAAAAACTTCTTACAACAGTCTCTTCTTCATGAAGGAGAATATAGTCTAGCCTAGAGAAGCAATCAGAGTTCAGAGACAAAGGCCAGGCAGGAATAAGCTAGGGTGACAGAGAAGAGGTTCTGAGAGCCATGGGCCAATCTAAGTCTAGAGGTAAGTGGCGAATCTCGGCGCTGGTGGTGAGATAGTTGGAGTGGTGGGGAAGACAGGTGTCCAGGCAACTTGGAGAGGAAAGGGTTTATTTGGCTTACACTTCCACATCACACTTTATCATCAAAGGAAGTCAGGACAGGAGCTCAAACAGGGCAGAATCCTGGGGCAGGAGCTGATGCAGAGGCCATGGAGGAGTGCTGCTTACTGGCTTGCTCCCCATGGCTTGCTCAGCCTGAGAACTCAGGACCACCAGCCTAGGAATGGCACCACCCACAATGGGCTGGGCCTCACATCAATCACTAATGCAGAAAATGCCTCCAAGCTTGCCTATAGTCCATCCTATAGTCTCGTTAAGGGGACTTTCTCTCAACTGAGATTCCCTTCACCAGTGGCTAACTAGCTGTCAAATTGACAAAAAGCTAGCCAACACAGCAGGGAATGTTAGGAACCTCAGGGACCATCTGGGAAATAGTTCTTGGGCTGTTCCTCCCTCATGCCTTGGCAGCTCATCAGTCATCTATGCCCCTGAGAGTCTCTGCAAAAGGAAAAGAACACACTCAAGTTTCAGGCTGTTCTCACTCCAGTCTGCACCTCCAAAGCTGAGAATTGGGGGGTCACAATGCCTGTGACCCAGCACTTACAAAGCTGAAGCAGGAGGATCAGGAATTACAAGTCAGCCTGGCGACATAATGAGACCATGTTTCATAAAACAAACATGATAACGTCTCCAGTGTTTGGCACCAGATGAATAAAATCAATGCATGGATAAAGGAATTACTGAGTCTATCACAGTTCCATTTTCAAAATATTCCAGAATTAAGCCTCTTCTCCCCACCTCACTTCTGTGGTCCAAACTACCATGCTCTGGCATGGATTATTAATCATCTCCACCTGGCTTCCTGCTTCAGGCTATTCTTGGCCCAGCAGCTGACATGTCTACTAAAATCCAAAAAGTGCTGCCCTAGCTTCCCATCCTCCTCAGCTGAGAAGAGTCCAAGTTCAGTCAGGTGTGGGGACAGTGCTGGAGTCTCAACTACTTGGGAGGCTGAGAGGCAGGAGGATTGTTTCTGCCAGGGGCTGGACACCATCTGAAGCAACACAAGAGATAGGGTTTCGCTCCCTCTTTCTCTTCCTTCACATTCTGTCCCCTCCTCTCAATAAACATCCTACAGGGGCCCTGTTGTATGGCTTAAAAAAAAAAGAGAGAGACAATAGGGTTTCTTGAGAGGAGAAATAAAAGGGTAAAGAGAGCTGCGGACAGTGGCAGAGCACTTACCTAGTATACACAGGAACCTGCAAAACAGACAGACACACAGACACATAGAGGCAGACAGACAGACAGACAGACAGACGGACAGACGGACAGACAGACAGACAGACAGACAGACAGACACACACACACACACACACACACACACACACACACACACACACACACACACACGCAAACACACACGCACGCACACACACACAGACACGCATACACTGAGAATTCAAATCCCTCCAAATCCCTGGAAGAACCAGAAGGATTTGTCCACCCTCATTCCAGCTCAGTCACTTCCCCGGTGTTATTTATCTGCCACTCTGAGCTGCTTCCTGGAATGTGCTGGGCCCGCTTGCCCACTAGGCTTTGTGCTTGCCATCCTTCCAGAGAATCTCACCTTTTTCATGTCTGGCAATGTCTGGAATGGTCTGAGCCTGGGTGGACATGGATGCCATGGTCTTGTGCTGTCTTCCCTGATAGGAAAGCAAGGATGGCCTCCTCATTGGCACATCTCAGCCTAAGCTGCCTGTCTTCATTTTCCTCCATATTCTGAGGATGTCTTCCCCCAAAAAAGTGAACCCTAAGAATGCTCTCAATTGTTTATTATTTGTCTATATCAGAGACCTAGAAAAGTCCCTGGAAGGTTGGGGAGATGATTCAATGGATAAAACACTTGTGTGAGAGAATTGGAGTTCAAATGCCCAGAACCCATGTAATTCCGAGGCAAGCTTGGTAGATTGGAAGGTGGATGCAGGGCACCCCTACAGTAAGCTAGATAGCTCAACTAGCCCATATTATATCAGCAAGCTCTTAAATAGTGAGAGTGAACAAAACAGACTGGTTAATAAAGACTTCTACTATCAACACACAGGAAACAAACATACAAGCATACCATATGTACACTAAACAAACAAACTGGGGGACTGGAGAGATGGCTCAGAGGTTAAGAGCACTGACTGTTCTTCCAGAGTCCTGAGTTCAATTCCCAGCAATCACATGGTGGCTCACAGCCATCTGTAATGACATCTGGTGTCCTCTTCTGCATTCTGTATACATAATAAATAAATAAATCTTAAAAAAAAAAACCCTCACAAATTAAGAAATGAATGGTAGTCAGGCAGTGGTGGCAAGCACCTTTAATCCTAAAATTTGGGAGGAAGAGACAGACAAATCTCTGAGTTCACGGCCAGCCTGGTGTGCTAAATGAGCACCAGGACAGCCAGGAGTACAGAGAAACAAACTGCAAGAGAACAGAATGGTGAGGAGAGAAAATATCCGGGAAACTGATTTAGCCATGGGAGACAAAGGCAGGAACTATATGAAGTCAAATGATGCCTTCAGATTATTCCTAATTCCCAAGACACTTTTTACCTCACCCTCAATTGAGTTGTTCTATATGTAAGCACCGTGAATTTTATGGAGCTAATGGCATTTAAAACACAGGAGACTTTCTTCAGGAAACTACAAACACAAAATTAGGTTTGCAAATTCTTGGCTAGAAGTGTGCCTTAGTGGGAGAGTATTTGCCTGTCATGCACAGGGCCCTGTGCTCTGTCATTAACACTGAAAAAAAAAAAAAAAAAAAAAAAAAAAAAAAAAAAAAAAAAAAAAAAAAAAAAAAAAAAAAAAAAAAAAAAAAAAGCTAACCTCTTAGACAGTGGTACCCACATCTGCCAAAATTTATCACCATGTAAGTACATGTCATTTGACACTCCAATAAGATGCCTTGAAGATTAAGTTTAGGGGCCAAGGAGGTGCCATGCCTGATGACAAGAGTCTGATTCCCAGAACTCATGGTGGAAGAATAGAAATAACTCAAAAATTGTTCTCTTACATCCACATGTATGTCATAGGAACACACACAGACACAGAGACACACACACAGACACACATTATTCATCTTAAAGGTATTCTTTCCTTGAATCTCCTCTCAATCTTGGGAGTTCTGTACTAAATTTTCCTAAATAAACTTACTTATCAAAAAATTAAAAACAACAATAACAAAAGCAAACTTGGAAGGTTTAGGAGCTGGGTGTGGTGGCTCACACCTGCAATCCTGGCACGAAGGAAGATCGCCCAATCCAAGCTTACCTGGAGTGCAGAGCAAGACCCTGTGTTTTAAAGGGATGGGGTTAGGGTTCTGAACTAGCGACTGAAGCCTCATCTGGCCAATGGCAATTGGCCTGACCCTGCCCTGAGTTCTGGGCTTCATTTAAGAATTCCCACCGGGACCCTCTTTCTTTCCATCTTCCTTTCCCCTATCCTGCTAGAGGGTACACTCCTCAGCCTCCCCTCTCTTCTCCTCCTCCTCCTCCTGCTTCTCTCTCCCCCCCCCCAAGTTTTTCTATGTGGACCCAGTCTAAGCGTCTCCTGCCATGTCCACATGGGCCTCCACCCACTGACACATCCACCAGCCACACCAGGTGAAGGAAATATCATAACATAACAAACATAACAGTGGGGGCTGAAGAGATGGCTCAGAGGCCTAAGACCATCTACTGTCCTTGCAAAAGACCATGGTTCAGTTCCCAGCACCCACATCTCCTAACTCTAGTTCCATGGGAAGCCTATACCCTCTTCTGTGATCTACAGGATATTGACCTACATAAATTCATGATGGCACACACAGATTCAAATAAGTTTTTTTTTTAAAAAAAAAAAAAAAAATCTTAGAGCCAGGAGTAGTATCCATCTTTAATTCAGCACTCAGGATGCAGAGGCAGGTGGATCTGAGTTCAAGGCCAACCTGATCTATATAGTGAGTTCCAGATCAGCCAGAGCTGCTTAGTGAGTCTCTTCTCAAAACAACCACAAACATCATGGGGAGACATATATAGCTCAGAAATAGAATGCTTAACTATCATGCAGGAAGCCTAATGTTCAACACTGCCCCACCCCCCACTCCCCCTCACTCCTCCGCCAGAACTGCATAAACCAGGTGTGGTGGTCCCTGCCTAAAGTTCTAGCACTGTGGAGGTGGATGCAGGAGGATCAGAAGTTCAAGTTCATCAGGCTCTCCAGGTGGCTAAGCAGGTAAAAGCATTTTAATAATGCTTTTAACCAACTCATAGCCAGAGTTGTAAAGGAGGAAGATGAAAGCCAATACGTGGAAGCCCCGCCTCTCTCCAGGCCCTGCCCCTAAGAAAACCCATCAAGGCGGCTCCGCCCCCTGAGATGCTCCAGATCACCTCTACACGGTATTTAAGGTCCAGCCCCATACACTTGCCACATGGTTTCTCCTCTTCCCCTGGGACCACCTAAGAATGGTTTGCTCAGATTACAACCTGGACTTTAATTCAGTTTGATTTGGCCTGATGTGATTTATTGCATTAGTAGAGTTATTCACTACTGAAGAATATTTTACTTATCACCGAATTCCACATGTATGTTATAGCATGTGTGTACCTATACATACACTCATCAACCAACCAACCAATCAACCAATCAACCAAGTAATGAGAGTTCACAGAAGTGGCTCAGCAGATTCAATTCCCAGGACCCACTTGGGGGAAGAGAGTTACTCTCTGATGTCATTATGCACACTGTGACATGCCCACATCACCCACACAAATAGATGTAATTTAAATTTTTAAAAAATATTTAATTGTTTTATTGAAGTTCAAACTTTCTTTAAAAAGAAGTTCAGAGTCTGGTGGGCAGTGGTGGTACAAGCTTTTAATTCCAGCACTTGGGAGGCAGAGCTGGGTGGTCTACAGAGTGAGTTCCAGGACAGCCAGGGATACACAAGAAAACCCTGTCTCAAATAAAGAAACAAAAAGGTTCCAGGTCCTCCTCAGGAACACAGCAAGGCCAGCCTGAATTATGAGGAATTAAGTTTAGGGATGTGGTAGGTATGCATGCAAGCAGAAAATCAGTCCTATAATGTCATCTCGTATATGCAGAGTAAGCCCACCTCTCCTTACAACAGTGAGGTCACTCTACCTATTACCTAAATAACAAAACAAGCTGAAAAAAAAAAATCACTCAGTCCATCCATTAACAGAGTAGGAGTGATGACTGCCCAGGCCACTTGCCTGTGGCACTGAGCCAGGCCCAAGGGGATGCTGGGAAATGTTTCTTACAGGATAGGCCAGTACAGGATAGGCTAACTGAGACCCTCTTCCAAGCCCAGGGGAGCAAAAAGCCAATGCTGCCTCAGCCTCCCAAGTGCTGATATGACAAGTATGTCACCACCCTGATTCCTTAAAAAAAATTTTTTAGTCATGTATAATTCAAGAAAGAGGCAGGAATAACACTTTGAGTTTAAAGGCCAGACTAAAGTACGCAGTAAATTTCCAGGCCAGTAGGGGCTATAGAACAAGACCCAAATTCAATCATCTAAAAAAAGAAAGATACCTCAGTAATTTTGAGGTACACAACTTGCTGTGTAAACGGTCTGGAAAGCTTCCTCCTGCTCAGTGGGTTCTTTGAGCCTCTGACCAACATCTCCGCATTCCCTGCCTCCAGCAGTCCACACTCTGCCTTCCGTCCTGTGAGCTGCCATTTTTAATTCCATGGCTAAGAAGTGGTCAGTGTCCAGTCCTCTCTGTGTGCTCAGCATGCTGGCCACAACTCCTGACTCCCACAGTCCAGCACTCGATTAAACCTCCTGTCATAGGAGATGCTGGCAGAGGTGAATGCCCCAGCATGAAAATGGAGTTTCTGAGGGTGTTTGGAGCCAAGAGGAACATACAGTTTCCTTCCTGTCAATGGGAAGGGTCACTGCAGCCACACACTGCCTCCAGGGTGGTTGTTATCCAATTCACACCAATATACACAGAGGGACCGTTAGCTGTTCCTTCCCTTGACTTCAGCATGTTATCAGTAGTAACCAGATACTCTGCTGTATCAGCAGAAGTATTTACACAAATACAGATAGGGAAGCCGAAGCTGCATTTGCACCCTGTCTTATATCCTCACACAGCTTTACGCAGCTGCTATCCACATCTTCATGTTACAGATGGGAAGGTTAGTAAGCTATTCAAGATCATAGTGACTGAGATTCAGATTTATGCACACTGGCCTCAGATGCTCTTTTTTTATTTCTCTTTTTTTGTTTGTTTCATTTTAAAGGGTTTCTTATTTATGGATTTATTTAGAGGCAGAGAGATGGCTTAGGCAGGATGAATAGTGTGTGGAGTGTTGGGGGTGGGAGGCAGGAATGTGGTCCTGGAGCCCCCTGAGACATTCCCAAAGTATGTCAAGCTAGTGAAAGAAGCCTTAAAAGAAGAAACTGGCAGGAATACTGGGGGGTGAACACCATAATCTTAACACTAAGGCAGGAGGATTTTTAGTTGGAAGCCTGCATGTTTTATAGAGTAAGTTCAAGGCTAGCTTGAGCTATACAGTGGTATGTCTTAAAAAAAAAAAAAAAATCTCCCACCAAAGGAGAAAAAGAGAGAAAGAAGATGTAGAGAACCAGATAGAAAGTCAGAAGGAGAGAAAAAACACATGTCCTGTCCCACCCTGCCACCAGCTGTACAACTGCCCCTCAGCAGTTGAGCTCACAAGCCTGGGAAGCAAGAGGCCACCCTGGTTTTCAGAGGAGATCCTGAGCAGCTGAACATTGCAATGTGGCAGGTGGTCTTGGCCCACCCTAGAAAGGTCCTGGGAGGGGCTGGGAAAGACATCCCCACCAGACAGATGGTAGGCCCATCTGTCAGAGATCATGTGTCCAGCAGCTAGCATACACAGCTCAGATCTATGGCCCACCATGGGAAGAGCTGCCCAAGAAAAAGGGAATGCCTCAGCCTGACCACAGGGTGAGAGTGGAGACCTCTGGTAAGGAATTAGCATGGTCTTTTCAGGAACTCTCTGCTTCCCACAAACTCCATCAGCCAGCCTGGGCACTTGGTCCTAGACATGATTCTATTAAATCTGCTGTCCCACATGCAAAATCCTGCCTGAAACAGTCACTTCAAAGTCTCATTTCCCAGTGCACAGTGGTCTCTTCTCTCACTACACCATAAATGCAGCATCAAGGACCAACAGTTTAGTGGGAGGCCAGGGCAGTCAGCCATTCTTCCCCAGACTGTCCAGTCCTGCTCCAATTGATGTTGCTGTTTATTATCCTATTACAGCATCCTGCTGTATATTGTTCTGTTATAATGAATGCAAAGAGTTTTAAAAAATTGAAATGGGCTGAGAATCTAAAGAACCCACCTGAGGTCTTTCCAGAGAGTCTGTCTTTTCACAGAGCTCTGTATCATCATGCCCTCTTGTAGGCTGGGTCCCAGGAAGGAAAAGCTATGTCCTAATCTGGATGGCAGGAGAGCCTCTCTGTCCAAGACCCTCTGACACCAGAGGGCTGGGGGAGGAGCCACAGCAAGGGACTTAATTCTGAGTTACCTACCACCATCAGCCCTGAGTGGGCTCCAAGATTTCTGGTGACAACCTTGTTGGCTGGCACCCTCAAGAGCCTGCCCTGAAGAGGTAGAGAGGCCCACTCCCACCTCCAGTCCCCAGCTGAAGGTTTGGGCTTCATTCATGTTCCTTGGTTGAGCTCCAGGCCACAGTTCCCACTAAACTTAGAGCTAAAGGACTTTTGATCTCCAGTCTACACCTTCTCTGCACTGTACCTCTCCTAACTGTAGGGGGCGCTCATCAAAACCACCTCAGAGACAGTGTCCATGTAAAAAGTTATTCAGCATCACTTAGCATCCTTGTCACAAGACACCATTGCACACCCACTCGCATGGCTAGGAACAGAAAAGGGACAATAACAAGGTTGGCAAGCATGTGGAAAAACTGGAACCTTCTGCCTCGCTAGGGTGGGGAGGGGTATAAAGTGGGACATTCACTGTAAGAAACGGGCTATTATTGATCATCAACTTGATCTAGGGGAGGTGCCCTTGGGCACACCCGTGAGGGATTACTAGATTAAGTTAGGCTCAGGACTTCTGCCTGTGAGATATTATCATGAGGTATTATGTTGAGTTGCAAAGAGCCATCCTAAAAGGGTCTCACCTTAGAGCTGGATATGTGGAAAGAAGAGAAGGAAAGCTAAGCACAAGAACTCATCCCTCTTGGAGCTGGTGAGAGGTGGGTAAGGGTAGTGTGGCCGAGACTGATACCCTTACCATGGACTCACATGGTAGAGGAAGCGAACTAGCAACCTGGGGGAGCTACAGGTCATCCTCTGAACTCTATGAGAGTGGCATAGCACACACACACACACATACACACATATACACACACACATACATACACACATAGACACAGACACACACACACATACACACTCACACACACACATACACACATACACACATATACACACATGCACACTCACACACATACATACACACATAGACACAGACACACACAGACACACACACACACACACACACACACACACACACACACACACACACACACACACACACACACACACACACACACACACACACACACACACACACACACACACACACACACACACACACACACACACACACACACACACACACACACACTGGCCTGGAGAGATGCC
>PVIH01001738.1:146756-196993 GCA_004025045.1 Sigmodon hispidus | reverse complement strand
GACAACAGGCATGCACATAGTGTACAGGAAAATACCCATATGCATAGAATAAAAACTTATTCTTTTCCTAAATTTCCATGTCCACCATTCTCTGTTTCTTAGCTGGGATGAGCTGTCAAGAGCTGACTCACTCTCCTGCTATTGACACATCCCCTCTGCAGTGGACAGTAACTTTTAACTTTTAACCCAAATGAACTTTCTCCCGTACATGCTTCTGTCAGAGTATTTTACCACAGCAAAGGGAAAATAACAGTAAACATTGTTATGTATTTATTTATATAGCCTTGGCTGTCCTAGAACTCCATATGTATACCATGAATGCCTCAAACTCAGAGAAATCCTCCTGCCTCTGCCTCCTGAGGGCTGGGACTAAAGGCAAACACCACCACACCCTGATAAACATTGTTTTTAAAGTTAAACATGAAATCACCATAGAAGCCAACAGTTCCTTTCTCTCCTGGATTCCTAGGAATTTTGCAAAGGGCTCAGACACACTAATGTTGCCTAGCAGTGTCGTTACAACCAAAGGACACAACACAAAAGTCCCTTGGTTGATGATGAGCTGGCAGGTCAGACATTTGGGCTAAGACTGTAGCTCAGTGGTAGGCCATGTGTTTCATATGGACAAGGCCTTGTCTTCTTCCCTCATACAAAAACAAACCCAAACCTTCACGAACAGTGAAGTAAACTTTGATTCTACTGCTCTGAGGCCAATACACAGAGATCAATAAAATTTATCTTTAATCCCAGCACTCAGGAGGCAGAGGCAGGTAGATCTCTGGGAGTATGAGGCCAGCTTGGTCTATAGGGAGAGTTACACAAAGAAACTCTGTCTCAAAAGACCAAAAAGAAAAAAAAGAAAGATAGATATTGCTATCATGGCTACAGGCATACAAAATAAATCAACAAAATATAATTGAAAATAATAAAGTTGTGTTATGGTACATGCTGGTGTGTACATCCAAAAACAGAGTTAACACAGAGATGCCAAATGTCCTCCCCTGACACTCTCTACCTTACTCCCCTGAGACAGTGGTGTCTCTCAATGCATATGGAGATAGGCTGCCAAACTCCGGCAATACTCCTGTCTCTACCCAACAGGCACTTGTGGCCACGTCTGACTTTTTACATAGATGCTTAGAATTTTAACTCCAGTCTTCATGCTTGCACATCAAGCACTCTTACCAAGTGAGCCTGCTCCCAAATAATGATTTTTAAATATTAAAAAAGATAAACTGCATCTATTTAACAGTCCTGACAATTCCCCTTGCAAACAGCTTAACATCCACATTTCCGCCATGAAGTAAACAAAATGAAAACACTCCCCTGAGGGCTGGCCATATTACCAGCACATTCTACAGAGGAGAAACAGAACATTCAGGCAGGTTAAGTCTTGCTCCAGATCACACCAGCCATCAGGATGGCAAAAGTAGAAGAAACACAGCCAGTTTTCCACGGGTTTCTAGAAGCCAGAGAGAGGTGGTGGCCCTGAGGGGACCGTGGAAGAGCTGGAAACACAAACAGTAACAACAGAAAGGGCAAGCCCCAGCTTCCGGAAAAATGGAACTGTGACCAAAGGAAAATGCCTCTATCACACTGGCCTATGGTGTGGGCAATGCTACCACTCACAGGCTGGTGGCACTCGGTCATAGGAGAAAGCATGCTGAACAAAGCATGAGGTGAGCAAGCCAGTTAGCAGCATCCCTCCATGGTACCTGCTTCAGTTCCTGCCTTGAGTTCCTGCTGTGCCTTCCATTGATGACAGACTGTAACCTGTAAGTCAACGCTTCCTCAGTTGTTTTAGCACAGTAATGGAAAGCAAACTAAGAAACAAGGGTCAATGGCATGGCATGGAGACAGAGTAGAAGGCTGTAGCTCCCGGCCTCTGCCCCATCCCTCACTAAGAGTCTAGACAAGACTCCAGCCTTGGGCTGCTCTTCCCTTTTAACAGGTGTGTCACTCATCTTTAAATGAGAGGTCTGCTCCTGATAGTGTTTTGTTTAGATGTTCATGGGTCTCAAAGCCACCATGTCAAATCCCACCCATGAGCAGGTGCAACACTTCTGTTCTTTTGTCTAGGGCGCATCGGCCACCCTCGCCCCCAGATCAGTCTCCACTTCCTTCCAGAAACGTCTAAGACAACCCAGCCCTCTCTGATTTCTTGGGCTCCACCCTACATGCCTGTCTGGGTCTCTTACAAAAGGTATTTCTACTGCCTGTCTTATACAGAAGTCCCCCAACCCCCACTCCAGCTAGGTTCGAGATGGGTTATAAAACTAATATCATAGCAGGTCAGGAATACAGCAGAGAACTCGAAAGAGACGGGGAATAAAAGCTTAAGTCAGCCATTCAAGAGGCACCTCCAGGTAGGTGATGGCTAGAACTGGAGAGAACAGATGCAAAGGATTAAGCAGCCAGCCACAGGGAGGAGGAGGGGGAGGAGGGGGACTCAATTCAGCCACTAAGGAGAGGAAGAAGAAAAAAGATGCAGGCAAGAGTGAGAAAGTCATTCACTCTTTCATCTCTACTCTATTTCCGGGGCCCTGTGGACGGGCTAGCCAAAGGAAGTCAGAACGAGTAGGATGGGCAGCAACGGAGTGGGTCCCACAGTGACAGGGCAAAAGTGAGGGGAGCTGTAAGCAGGAGGTTAGCACCCCAGGCATGGGAACAGGCCCAGGAGGGAGAAGAGGTGTTCAAGTTGGGGGCCAAAGCCAACAAGCCTGGGTGCCTCGGCTCAGAAATAACAGGTGTTAATCTGTGTTGTGGCTCTGCATGTCTGCCTGGCTCTGACCAGTGGCTTCTGCTCTGGTGTTCTGTGGCCTGAGCTGGTAACAGGCCTAATCTTTGTCCTCCAAACACTAAGGCCACAGCCCCAATTCTAGCGTCTGCTGTCAGCTGACTATGGGTTCCAGTGGCTGGTCCATTTGGGAAATGATCCCAGCATGCAGGAAGTGTAAAGACAGGGCTCTTGGACGTGCAGGCAGCTGACTAGGGGTGAGGATAAGGCACAACAGGTCTCCCAGGGAAGATGAGAAGAGCAGAGGAGGTCTGACTCAGCCTCCCTGGGGGCCTGCCCCACACACTGCTGTGAGCTCAGAGCTATCTATACCTCCCAGCTGTGCTGGCCGCCCCCAAGCTGGTAAGAAGAGACCAGGATAAGCCAGGGTCTGGCTCACAGGACCTCCCTTCATGCAGCAGGTGAGTCATCAGATGGAGCAAGATACTCCTGTCCCCTGTCCAGAGACTGACCCACCTGACCGGAGGCCAGGCAGAGGCAGGGCCAGGAGGAACAGTAAGGATTTTAGAGTGAGAGCAAGGGGTGGAGGCTGCTAGCCTGGCTCTACTCACTACCAGAGGGCCTTTCCTAACCCCTACAACTTCACATGTAAACCAGGGAAAGAAATGGCTACCCACAATCGCTAGAGAAATCTAAGCATCAGCTTAAGTGACGGATATACGATACCTACATACCATGGTTAAAAACTGTAGTATACACTACAACGTGAGCATAACGCTGAGTGAATAAAAGAATAAAAGGAGGAAGAACAAGGAAAAAAGGAGGCGGGAGGAATGAGGAAGAAGACGGAGGGGAGAAGACAGAATAAGAAAAGAAGATGATGTTGATGGCAATGGCAAATACATGATCCCATTTAGATGAGAGACCTAAAATGGTTAGGTCTGCAGAGGAATAAAAACAGCCGCTGCCTAAGAACCTATCTGCTACTGGGTGTGGTGGTTCACATGTTAATCCCAACACTCAGGCGGGAAAGGCAGGTAGATCCCTGTGAGCTCAAGGCCAGTCCGGCCCATACAGTCTCAAGCCAACATACGAGGCCTTGCCAAAGAAGGGGTGGGGGGTAAAGAAGAGCTTGGAAAGGAGGGAAGAAGGGAGAGAGAAAAAGAGGGAAGAGGAGAAAATTTTAGGGGTACAGAGTTCCACTCTGGGGTGACAGTTTCTGCAGGTGAATGGTGGTTACAACAGTATGAATTACAGTCACTAAATCTGAAGCAGGCGGCCAAAGACCCTGGACCACAGAGCCAATAAAGTACATTTTAGTGTGTTTTTTTTGGGGGGGAGCCCATGTGTGCATAGACATGCATGAGTATGCAGGGGTGGGGGTGACAGACACATGCATACCCGGAGCAGGGAGCTGGAGGGTGCACGCAGACACACCTTGAGGTGCATGTGAAGGTCAGAGAACAATTTTGGGGAGTTGGTCCTTGGCTTCCACCTTGCTTTTGAGTAGGGAGGTGCCTCTTTTGCTTTTGGATGACCTCCCCATTTTGTCATAGGAGGCTGATTTCAGATGCAGGCCAATTCATCTGACTATGTAAAAGGTTTGTTTTACAGATGCAGACCCACAGGCAAACATTAGCTGGAGTTGGGGACTCCTATAGAAATGGGGGGACTGTAGGAGACAGAGGGGCCAAGAACACAAGTAAACTCACAGAATCAACCAACCTGGGCTCCTAGAAACTGAACCAACAACCAGGGAGCCTGCATGGGACTGACCTAGGCCCTCTGCATGTCTGTGACAGTTTGTAGCTTGGTCTTCTTGTGGGGACCCCTAAGAGTAGGAGCAGGAGATGTCTCTGACTCTTTCTGGCTTTTCCGAACCTACTCCTCATACTGGGTCACTTGCCCAACCTTAATAAAAGGGGAGGGGGCTGGAGAGATGGCTCAGCGGTTAAGAGCACCATCTGCTCTTCCAGAGGACCCGGGTTCGATTCCCAGCACCCACATGGCAGCTCACAACTGTCTGTAGTTCCAGTTCCAGGCAAAACACCAAGATAAATAAATAAATAAATAAATAAATAAATAAATAAAGATTAATAAAAAAATAAAACGGGAGGTAGGTGCTTGTATTACTGAAACTCGGTATGTAAGTTTTGTTGCTATCCATGGGAGGTCATCCCTTTACTGAACAGAAATGGGAAAGCAGTAGATGGGGCCCGGGGGAGCCCAAAGGTGGGAGGAGAGGAGGGAGGGGAAATTGCAGCCAGGATGTAAAATAAACAAATAGATTTATTTTTAAAGGATTTGTTTTATTTTTACTTAATGTGTATGAGTGTTTGGTCTACAAGTATGGACGTGTACTGAATGCATGGCTGATGCCTGTTGGGGCCACAAGAGGTGCTGGAATTTATGCAGATGCTAGGAAGTAAACCTGGGTCCTCTGCAAGAGCAGCAAATGCTCTCAACAGCTGAGCCATCTCTCTAGCACCTTCTATGACTTTTTACTTGAGTTTCAGGGATCAAACTCAGGTCAACAGGCTTGTGGCAGCAAATGTTTTTACCTGTTGAGCCATTAAAAAAAAAAAGTGTGTGTGTGTGTGTGTGTCCTATGTGTACCCATGGAGGCAAGAAGAGGGTTTCAGATCCACCGGAACTAAAATTACAGATAGTTGTGAATGTGGGTAGTGGGAACCGAACTCTAGTCTTCTTAATACTGACCCATCTGTCCAGACTCTTTTTTTCCAGTCACTCTTTTTTAACAGGCAGGGCCTTGTGTAGCCTAGGCTGGCCTCAAACTTGTGTATAGCCCAGGCTGGCCTCAAACTTCTGATATTCCTGAGTGCTGGCACAGGCATGGGCCATTGTGCCAGCTTGTTATGCCAACTCGACACAAGCTAGAGCCATCTGAGAGGAGGAAGCCTCAGTTGAGAAAATGTCTCCTTAAGGTAGGGCTGTAGGCAGGCAAGCCTGTGTGACATTTTCTTCTTAATCTGTGATTGACAGGGAGGACCCAGCCCACTGTCAGTGAGGCCATCTCTGGCTTGGTGGTCCTAGGTTCTATAAGAGAGTACGCTGATGGAGACATGCAGAGCAAGCCAGTAAGCAGCATCCCTCCATGGTCTCTGCTCCTGCCTCCAGGTTCCTGCCCTGCTTAAGAGATGTAGAAATCGAAGCAGAATAAACGCTTTCCTCCCCAACTTGCTTTTGGCTATGGTGCTTCATTCACAGCAATATAAACCTTAAGACAGTCCCCACGCCTGACTTAGTATATTGATTCTGGATTCACCCCAGGGCCTTCTGAGTTACCTGCAGCACCCTTAGCTCCCGCCCTTCTGCTTCTTTCCACAGTGATTCCTTCTCAGTGTCCTGTGCTCATGCTCTGGCTTCCCGACCAGGGTGCTGACAGACCTGCAGTCATCCAGTCCCTTCTGCCCAGCATACTTCCTGCCCTCCCCCACCTTCACACTTGAGCTCATCATTGCCATCTAGCTTGTTCTCCACCAAAGAGTCCATGGCCCTGGGGCAGCTATGGGAGGATACCCCTCAGAAAGCTCCGCCCCCAGATAGCACCCTATGGGTGCTCCAGAGGTCAGCTTTCTCCTCTGGGAGGCTCCCCCGAGGGAGCAACTGTTAGAACAAGAAGTGATCAGAGCTGGGGTTGCCATCCTGGAAGCATCTGAGAGACTCTGGGAACTAAGAGGTCCAGAGAGAGTAGGTTTAACAGATGGAGGGAGGAGGTATATGATGTGAAAGGATCTTACTTTGCCAAAAAGCTAAGGGAAGAAAGGCATTGTTTTGGTCTTATGGAGAAGACTGTATGTTAAAAAAAAAAAAAAGAGGAGCTGTCAGGCCCTATTGCCCCTGGAACTGGAACTGGATTTCAGTTTAGTCAGCCTAGAAACATGGAAGATTAACCCTCTAGAACTTGTACCTGTAATTTCAGCACTGGCTCACTCCATAACGTGTGATGCTGGAGGTGGGACCAGGGCCTGATGTATGCTGGGCCAGTACTCCACCACTGAACCACACAGTCCAACACATGACCTAGTTTAGAAACAGGGGTTTGTGGGTACATTAGTTAAGCTGAGGTCATCTTGACTGAGGCATACCCTAAACTCAATGATTTTGGGTTTTGTAAGAAAATAAGAAGGAAGCTAGAGAGATGAGGACCAGGTTTGCTTTCCAGCACCCACATGGTAACTCACAACCATCAGTAGCTCCAGTTCCATGGAATCTAATGCCTCTCCTGACCTCCAAGGGCACTGCGTATGTGGTGCACAGATAGACAGTCAGGCACACACATATACATAAAATAAATGAGTTTTTAATTCAGTGGTATCTCCACATACCACTTACATGTCTGAGCCATGCATGTCAAGATAATGCTCTTGCCCAAAGCTACTCTCAACTCTTTCGGCCACCTGGCTTATGAAAACTTGCCAGTTACCCTAGGGACAATACATTCAGTCCCTAAGAAGAGCCCTCCAACAGCTGAAAAGCACCTGTCTTGGAGGGGAGGAACTCATAAATGGAAACCCATGGGAGAAAGGATAGCAGCTGGGGTGAGAATCAGGCAGAGGCTATGGTCCTAACTCTATCAGTTACAGAGGCCTTCTCAGACCGTTTCATGTCAGCCCTTCAACACACTGTTTGGAGCATGGGGACCTGAGGATGTTTCCAGGGGGGATGGAAGCCTGACCTAATCCTGATCCAGGCCCTGAAGCAGCTGTTCAGTTTCAGTCTGCTTTTACTTTCCCAGAACCCTCTCCTCTAAAAGTCAACAGGCTTCTAAACTTGGTATTCCACACCCAGGTCACTCAAGAAGCTGAGGGCGGGGGGAGGGTCCTCACAGCTTGCTTTAGAGAACAGTTAGTTCATTTCCCCGTTCCACATACACAGGCCACACCCTGCTGTACCTGCACCTGGAGACCACAATGCTTGGCATGTACTGGACTCCTGAATGGGTGAGGAGGGAGCAGGAGGAATCTTATCCTAAATGAGTCCCTTCATGTTCATTTTTTGTAAAGTCAGAACTGTATTCTAGAACCTTTTTCAGACTTTATGTGGATGTATATGCCCCATATTGGAATGCCTAGCATATCGGACAGACTTATCTGTGAAGCAAGATATTCTTTAAGACCTTCCTACCTTGTCCTAGCAAGGTCTGGCAGTTCTTTATCTGTTCTGCTTGTCCATTTTGGACATCATACTGTCAGCAGTTGAAGCAAAGGCACTTTCTAATTTTTGCCACAAAGAAAGTCAACTCCATATGGAGTTTCTTCGATGCCCATCATCTTCTCTGAAGTAGATTGGTGCTGCCAGGAGCAGACATGTCTCAATGCCATAAAAATAAAAAGAACCTGTTATTAAAATATCTTAAATGCCATGTTCTGTAGAACCCTTGAAGTGTTTGAAGACCTGTCTGTTTAAAATATATTTGTTTGACCTTGAAAACGTATCTAACATGACTATAAGTTTGATCGTAATGTCTAACTACTAACTTGCATTTCTTTATATCCTAATTAGTTGGTAATAACTTTCAAGGACTAACAATTTGTATTACATTGTTAGATGAACTGTATAAGTACAAGCATAGAAATATATGTACAGTAACAAAAAATCAATCTCAACTTTGTATCAATATACACAATTTGTATGCAATAAACAAAAATCTAATCCAATGTAAAATATTTAAAACTAGTAATTTCTTTAAAAGTAGAGTCAATAATCTCCCCTTATATCCTATCCTATCTATATCACATGGGGGTCCTGAGAAAATTCAGGACTATCGTCAAATCCTGACTAGAGTATTCTGTGAAGCCAGTGAGACACAGAGGAAGCAAGATGAGAATGCTGCACTGAGGAAAAGACTGCAGGACTAGCCAGGCAGGACAGAGACTACTGACTAGAGTTTTCCTTTCTTTTTTCCCCTTCTTTTTATGGTTCTGGGGATTAAACTCGGGACATTCTATAATGTGAGACAAGTGCTCCACCACTGAACTACATTCCCAGGTGAAGTGCTCTGTTCTTGTCACCCTTTATATCCAAGGTCAACAGCATGGAGATCAAGCATTTGCTTATGATGATTATGACCACGATGATGATGATGTGTGTGTGTGTTGGGAGGGAACAGAGAGAAAAAAAAGAGAAAGAATATTTAGTCTGTTCTGTGGAGATATTCTATCCACCCACAGTGATAATCATAAAATTTTCTACTGACAGGCAGCAGTGGCACACACCTTTAACCTCAGCACTTGGAAGGCACATGATCTCTGAGCTCTAGACCAAGCCTGGTCCACAGAGTGAGTTCCAGGACAACCAACCAGGGCTACACAGAGAAGCCCTGTCTCCGACAAACAAGCAAACAAAGGAAAAATATTTTCTGCTAACACAGAGTCTCCTCAGCAGATTTCCCCCCTCCTTCATCCATTCCTAGGCTTCTCTTACTAAGGTGCTTCCCCTCAGGACAGGAGAAAGTGCGGTGCACCTAGTAGAAGCCACAAGAGGCCATTTGGCCGGAACCCAGGGTTACTGTGTCCATTCCTGCTGAACTAGAGGGCCAGCTTCTGCCCAGTTCACAGACTTCTTACCGTACATCTTGCCTTCGTCCGACAGGATGATTTTGCGGCGGCCACAGGGTGGGTAAATGGCCAGTGCCTCCTGAAAGCTTTGCTCAATATCAGGGCTCCACACTCCCTCTGCATCGTTGTCGATGGGCTTGTCCAGTGCCTGGCTGCCCCCAGAGATGCTGCTCCCCTCGGGGGAGTCGGGAGAGCTCCACTCGTTGGAGGTAATGGTGCCGGCCTTGCCCTCCAAGGCTCGGCTTGGAGGAGCGTCCGTTGGACCTGGTAGAGCCAAAACAAGGCAAAGGTAAGAGGTGGAAGGATCCTGAAGGCTGAGAGTACCAGACCAGTTATTTAAGGAGGTGCACCTGAGGGGTTCAGGGAGTCAGGGAGGTTAGATCAGGCTGTTTCCAGCAGACCAAGTGTCCAAACTGTCCAATGAGCACAAAAGACCCTCTGATTAGACCTCTAAGACCACACACAAGACTTGGAAATAGGAGACAAAGACATAGTGACAGATTTAGTCTAATATCAAATGAACTCGGGGAAAAAAAGGACCTTAAATGTTATGAGGAAGTGAAGCAGTGCAAACACCATGAAAATGGTGTGCAAAATTCTAAAAATATTAAAATGAGAGCTAGGGATGGAGTGAAATGATGGAGAGTTTCTTGAGCATGCTTGAGAGTTCTAGCTTCAGCACTACCAAGAAGAAGAAGAAGAAGAAGAAGAAGAAGAAGAAGAAGAAGAAGAAGAAGAAGAAGAAGAAGAACCAATCCTGCTTCTTGGTATATAACCAAAAGAATTGAAAGCTGAGGCTCCAAGAGACATCTGAATATCAATGTTCATAGCAGCACTATTCACAACAGCCAAAAAGTGTACTGCGTTCATCCCTATGCGAATACAGAATGAGGTATGGGTATATAATGAACCACTATTTGTACTAATATATTTTGTATTTAATAAAGTCAGCCTGAAATATCAGAGAACAGGATCACCCACAGTCAAGCCATGAGGGTCAGAGAGTGGTGACCCACACCTTTAATCCCATCACTCAGGAGACAGAGATCTTTCTGTATTTCTGTGAGTTCAAGACCTAACAGACAAGCAGTAGTAGCTCATACTTTAAATCCTAACTCTAGGATTATGATACAGAGTTGTGCCGGAAGTGAAACAGCTGGGCAGAGAAGATATTTAAGGCAGGAGGAGGAGGCAGACATTCAGGCATTCTGTAGGAGTGGACAGCCAGGCAGAGAACTCTTAAAGATAGCATTCACCCTGTTTGGCTGAGAATTGACTGTGATCTGTTTCTTCTCTCAGATATTCCAGCTTTTCCCCAATATCTGGCTGCGGGTTTTCATTAAATACCAATTAGAATTTGTGCAATAACTATTAGCACTAAAAAGAAAGGTAACCCTGCCACAGGCCACAACATGGATGACTGGTGATGATGTTAAGTAAAACAAGCCAGTCATAGAAAAAGACAGTTCAGGTACACACATAGAAGGTAATGCACATTCTTAGAAATAAGGTACAATGAAGATTGCCAGGGGCTGGGGGGTGGGTAGAGAAATGGGGAGCTGCTGTCTAACAGATACAGAATATCACATTGTTGTACAATAATATGAGCATACTTCCTCTCTGGGGCCTACACTGGTGAAAGAGGAAGATGGTTGGCTGCCGTAGCTCAGTGACAGAGCACCTGCCTAGCAAGGACACAGCTCTGGGTTCACTTCCTAGGAGCACAACAAAGAATTCCAGAAAGAGTGGAGATAGAAAACGAAATACTGGCAGGAGGCCTTGCTCAGCTGATGAAAGATCTAAACCCTCTAGTTCTGGAACCATAATGGATCTTAAGCAGGATACATTAAAATAAACACAATACCCATAACAAACCTTAAAAGCATCCAGGATAAAAACCAGCAGATTAGCTACCACAAAAGAATCCAGGGCCTCTTGCATGCCAAGAAGTTGCTGTACCAACCCCCAGCCCAGAAAGAAATACTAAACTAATAGTAGGTTTCACTAGCAATACCAAAAGACTCAAGATAATATATCTCAAACTGCTAATAAATATACACATATGTAGACAGATAAATATATAGATACATATGATATATAGAGATAAATATCTACATGATTATATATATGTGAGAGAAGGGGTATAATATATAATGCTGCAGAAAACAGCCTTTATCTCAGAACTCAAACCCCAGCAAAGGGGTTGGGGGATGGCTCAGTGGGTAAAGACACACTCGTTGAGTGAGTAGCCCAGGTCTGTGATTACAACGCTCCCACTGGAGATGAGAAGAGACAGGACAGGCCGTGAGATTCAGGAGCCAGTTTGCCTGGTGTAAGCACACAGCTGGGACCAAGAGAGAGTGACTCGGGCCAGTGAGATGGGTGGGTGGGTAAAGGCACTTGCTGCATAAGCCAAAAGGCCTGAGTTTGATCCTCTAAAAAGCTGGATGTTGCGATGATCCTGGCACTCATACAATGACTTGGGAGGGAGGCAGGGACAGGCAAAAAGCTCTTCTCTGATCTCTTCATGTGTCCCATGGCACCTATAAGCCTGCACTCACACGTGAGGCCCTAAATACCACCAACTTCGCTAAAAGAAAAAGATACACAGAGCTAATTTAACAGAGAAGCCACATTTCTGAAACGTAAATTTAGAATATGCATTGATGAAGCATAAGACTTTCATGGTGGTGGTGCTGGCACACGTCTTTAATCTCAGCACTCAGGAGGCAGAGGCAGGCAGATCTCTGAGTCCAAGACCAGCCTGGTCTATAGAGAGAGTTCCCGGACAGCCAGGGCCATACAAGAAACCCTGTCTCGAAAAACAAAAACAAAAATCCTAAGACCTTTCTACAACAATAATTATTTAATAGATAAATAAATGAATGAATAAATAATCAAAAGTGATAGAGAAAAGGGGAACTAATTTCTTCAATCTGAGCAAAGACATCTTTTAAAAACTTACACAAAATAGAACTCTTGCTGAAACAATGGAAACAGTACCTTTTAAGTTAAAGATATAAAAATAAGGAGGCTCACTTTGAGCACTTCAAATGGTAGGAAAAGCCAGGTTGGGGGGGGGGTGGTGAGGGAAGGGTCAGAGGCAGGTGGATCAGAGTTTAAGGCCAGCCCTATCTACACAGAGAGTTCCTAGACAGTCAATTCTACGAAGTGAAGCCAAAAAATGCTTAATTTGTGAGAAAATAAAAACAAAAACACAGATTCAGTGAAATTATTATTTCAAAATTTTCTACAAGACTTTTCAGAAAACCTTACCAAGCAGACTCTGAGATGACACTCGAGGTCTCTAATGTAAATGGTGGGATGCTGTGTTAAGATCAAGAGGCATATCATTGCTCAGGACCTCACCCCTAAAGCCCAGAAATCTGAGCTCTTTCTTTCTATGCCAATAGTTTCTGGGGTCCACACTCTATACATGGACCCCATATTTCTCCATGGACCTCTAAGTATACCCTACAAATATTCAGTGGAGGACGGTGTTCCTACAGCGGTCAATGTGATGCCAGAGTTAGAGAGTTAACTCACCTTGTGCCTTACAGCACAAGGCTCTGGGTTCCAGGCCCCCCTCCCACCCCATGAGGGTAGTAAACAGTCTCCTACAGGGCTTGCCTTCTAGTCAGACCTCAGTACTAGGTGTTTAATAACCACTGTTCTTAAGTTCCAAGCCTAGAGTGCAAGATCTGAAATCTTAAACAGACCTGGCAGGTACACATAGCTTAAGCCTTAATGATGAAGATTAATATCTGACAGTGATTAATTAACCTTCTAATGCACAAGGCCCCATTAGTTATGGTGTTGGACTTTACCTTCTCCATGGGCCTGAGCTCAACCATATACTCTGAGCTGAGTCAAGGGCAAGACAGAGAGGAGGTCTAGCCTCATACAATCTTATATGTGCTTCCACCACCTCCATTCTGGTAGTCTCTGGGCCCTGCCCTCCTCAACATTACTCTTTCCTACACTCTTTGCACCCGGACAGCCCAGAACAGGCCTGGGAGGAGAACCAGACACCATCTGTGGCAGGCTGCTCCATGAGAGGTTTTCTGAGGTTCTGCACTCCATGTTCCCAAGATTGGGTCTGTCCCAGGGAAAGTGGGGCAGCAGGTCACGCAAGGCCCTAGGACATGGGATTCATGACTGCAGTGAGCTGTCCCCAGCCCTGTGTGGCCGTGGTGTTTCTAGTCTCCTGTTGTGACTGGCTGGCTGCTCCTGTCCATACTAGGCAAACTGCCCACACAAGCCTGCCCTGTGGCCAGAGGAATGGGGTAAGTCAACCCCAGCCCAGAGATGTTCTCTACTCCTCCTGATCCTCCCCTAAGTGACCCTCCAGGGAGGGCCGGGGAGGGGTACAGAGAGAAACAGATGGTACTGTCGCCCAGACCATGTGCTATGGCCAGAAAAATAAAAATAATCCTTGACTTGGCTCTCAAGCACTGGTCTGGAGGCTTCTGGTTCTCTCTGCTCCACCCAAAAGCCACCAGATGTCCTACTTGGGACAACCAGGCCCAAAGAACATGCCACTCTACCCCAAGACCCATGGGTGCTGGTCATGGAGGAAATTTCAGAAGAATCAGGAATTGAGATTGTACAAAATTGTACAATTGTACCCTGTGCTCCTCTAGAAACAGAAGAGGATGAAGATCTACCAGTACTACATGAAGAAGCCACTGCTGGAGTCGTGGTTTGGGTAGAGAGAAGGACAGTTTGAAAGAAAGTAACCAAACCAGACTTCTAGGAGCTGGAGCTCTGAAGTAGAGCCTTTGTTAGCCAAGCCCATAGACCTTGAGACCTCTCAGAGTCTGCTCTATTTCCCACATGACCAGAGATCTATCAGCCCCACCTCTCTGCTCCAGCCACCAAAGCACGAAGTATGTTGGTGTGACAGTTCTGGGCCCTGAGCTCACTTATACTTATGTTCCCCCCAACTGGAGAACACAGTTATCACCCAGACATTAGTGTCTGCCCTGCTCCTGGCTGGGAGGTAGGAATTCAGCGGTCAGCATCGCCCTTAATGAATTGACTCCTGCCAAAGGCTAACACTATTATTTCACAACATAGATGTTCTCCCATATACAATGGGAAACATTCTGATAAACTTATTATTCACTTAACAACACCCTAATGTAGAAGGGAATGGTGACGCATGTCTGTATCTTAGATTCTGGAGATTGAGGCAGGAAGATTATGAGATTGAGAGCAATTAGTTACCACTCCTACCGATTTCCACCACAGTGGCTGCACCAATCTCTGCATCCACCAACAGTGAAGGGCAGTTCCCTTTTCCCACAACCTCACTGGCATCTGTAGTGATCTGGTTTTTTTGATGATAGCCATTCTGACTGGAGTGACATGGAATCTCAAAGCAATTTTAATTTCTATTTCCCTGATAGTTATTGACATTAAACATTATTTGCAGATTTTAACTTAGGTCTGTGAGTGTTGTGCCTGGATGTGTGGTATATGCCACATGCATACCTGGTGCCTGTAAAGGTCTGAAGAGGATGCTGGATCCCTAGAACTAGAGTAACAGATGGTTGTGAGCTGCCACATGGGTGTTAGGAACTGAACCCTGGTCCTCTGCAAGGGCAGCCAGTGCTCTTAACTGCTGAGCCATCTCTCCAGCCCCTCAGTGGGATAGGTTTCGTTGTTGTTTTAAGATGGAGTACTAACATTAGAGTTTCACTGTGTAGCCCTGGCTAGCATAGAACTCTGTATGTAGATGGGACTGGCCTCAACCTCATAGTAATCTTTCTGCCCCTGATGCCCATATGCTGGCATTAAAGGCTGCACGTCTGCACCCTGCCTACATACTTTTACACTATGACTTTGTATATCCCATGAAATATACTGAATACCTACACCTAAGCAGTGCTGGCAACACCTATGACTATGTGTCTGGCCGGCCATTGTGGCTCACTGCTGCTGCCCCACATGACAAAAAACACACTGTTTATCATTAGCCAGGAAAACAGCAAAACTCAAGTTTCAGAGTACAATTTCTACTTTCGCATCATTGTAAGGCAGAAAAATCACATGCTGACCTTTGTACACTGGAGACTGTCTGTGCAGATAACTCATAGTATGTCAATATGTGGTCTATAACCAACCCCCACAGTCCTCAAACCAAACAGGACATGATAGAAATTGAAACTCGTAATGTTTACAAGACAGGCCTGGTGTTACATAGAAATGAGGTTAGAGTCTGGGCACTCAGAGCACAAAGGCAGAAATGATTCCCTCTGACCTCCTCTCCAGCCACTGACTCTAGGTGTGGCCAAAGGTCCAGCCTCACCACGACACTCGTTGCTTGTGGCTCTGACATTTGTCGGCCTTGGAACAGTCCCTACATTGCAGTGACCAACCTGTGACTGAAACAAGAAGAGAAAGAAAAGCTGAGATTCCCTTCTGGGAGATCTGCCCTAACCTAAGGACACAGGAGGAGACCCAAAAATAAATAAATAAATAAATAAATAACAAATCTGGGGCTGGAGAGATGGCTCAGCAGTTAAGAGCACTGACTGTTCTTCCAGAGGTCCTGAGTTCAATTCCCAGCATTCACATGGCAGCTAACAACTGTCTGTAATTCCAAGAGCTGACAGCCTTACACAGTTATACTCACTGGCAAAACACCAATTCACTTTACAAAAAAAAAAAAAAAAAAAAAAAAAAACAAATAAAAATTAACAAATCTGAACCCTGATCTAACCTAGCTATGGCCCAAGAGACCCTACTGACCCAAGAGACCCTCTTGGGACAGGCCTGGCCCTATCTAGTACAATGCCTCCAGACTATTCCCTGGCCCTGGCTGTTCCTACCAGAGTGGGCTATATAGAGACTGAGCCCACGGTCCATTCATCCAGAGATATTATAAGAAGTAAAGTACAAGTACACAATGGCCCTGGAAAGTCAAGGAGGAGGGTAGGGAACAGGCTTTGAGCCTTTGATACTCTAACCTCAGCTCCAAAAAGAAAATTAGGTGATGCATGGTGACTCACACCTGTAATCCCAGCACTCAGGAGACAGAGGCAGGCAGATCTCTGTGAGTTTAAGGCCAGCCTGGTTTACAAAGGGAGTTCTTAGACAGCCAGAGCTACAGAGAAACTCTGTCTGGGGGGGGGGGGAAGGGAGGGAGGAGAGAGGGAGGGAGAAAAAGAAAGGAAATTAAAAAGGAAAAGAAAAATAAAAGGAAAAAGAATTAAGCAGCAGAGATGCAGGTTGGTAACCCCAGCACTCAGGAAGCAGGAGGCAGGAGGGCTGTCACAGGTTCAAGGGCAGGGTAGACTAGAGCGGAAGACCCAATCTACCACCATCACCACTGCGCCCCCCTTTCAAAACAACAAAAACTAAACTAAACAGGCTGCTGGCTGCCTGCCTGGCACCCAGCAAGCACAAGGCTGTAGAATCAACCCACCACTTTCAGGACAGCGGGAGGACAGGACAGGAGAGGGGAGAGCCTTCTCCACAACTGAGGTTCCTTCCCTCCCCTCCCCTCCCCTCCCCTCCCCTCTCTTCCCATCTCCTATAGAATCTCAGCTTCAGTCAGGATACTTCCCTCCCTGCTCAGGGCAGGCCTGTCCTAATTTAATTCCTGCCAACAATCAATCAACACACCTCGTGACTATTCTGAACCGCAGCCAGGCTGAGGTGGAAGACGGTAGGGGTCACAGTGTGACACAGTCTCAGGTCCTCGGTCCTGACTCTACACAAACACACCACCTGGTCATCTCCTTGGTTTGGGCAGGTGTCTCTCCTGCCCACCACTTTTTGTCTTAATGCTCAGCAATAACTCAGGACCAGGAAGGAGGTGAGCAGGGCTGGATCAGAGAGTGACTAGCCCGCCCCCCATGGCTCTGTTCCTGGGTATCTACAGAAGGTGCCCAGGTTCTGCCCTGACAGTGCATGACCTTAATACTGACATTACAGGGAACAGTTTCCTAGACCCACTCTGTGCCAAACTCCAGAGGAGAGACTTGATTACATTTTCCCTCACCCTCTGAGCTAGTAAGGTTCAGCCCATTTCACAGCTGGAGAAACTGAGACACTTCATGGTGCATTGCTGTGCCCAAGTCCCCCTGGCTCAGTCTGCAGGCTCTGGGGCTGTTCCTCCCAGCAAATCACCAAGCTTCTATTGTGTGATGAGTGGAAGGGGGCATGGCCTGGCCACAGCAGGGTCAGGGAGTTTAAAGCAGATATGAGAAGGGTGGCCGGCCAAGGGAGCTGGACAAGTTTCTGTGCACAAAGAGCCTCCTTGGTCTTTCCCAGTGTGAATGAATCTTCATGAAAAGAAGTTGTGTCTGGCTGCAAACAAAAAGCTCCTGGAAGGAGTTTCTGTGTCTGCAGAGACTGATGGACCAATTGGAATTTCCTTAGTGGAGAGATGAAATTTTGTAGGCTCAGAAGCTAATTACTTTATTTTGGTCTTCTTTTAGGCTTCTGGAACAGCCATGCATTGACTCACTCTGTATCTGAACTAATGATTTTTTGATAATAAACAGAAGCCTGTTAGAAGCCATTGACTTAGCAGAACACTAGCGTCTGCCAATCCAAGAGATAAGCGCACCTTAGACCTGTAGAGGAGTCTCCACCCCCGCCCAGCCCCCTTTTTATTGTAGCTGTCTCTGTGATGTACCCACCAATGCATTTCAAACTTGCCTTGACTTGTGATTTTTTGTTGTTCTGTAAAACTATTAAAAACCCTGTGAAATCGCTTTCACGTTGGAACATGGAATTTGGGGTAATTTAAATCTGTGTTCCTGGGCCAAGGTCACTTAGAATGGCCTCAGGATAAATTCTCTCTTACTCCCTTTTAGATGAGAGCTGTGGTTTTTAGTTGACATCAGTGAAGGCTCTGCTGCTCCCTCAGCCTCTGAAGAAGCCCAAGTGGGGAGATGCTCAGCCCCCTCCCCAAGCTTTATGTGAGAGAGAAACAGACCTATAGAGGAGACCTGAGCTACCCAGATTTAGGTGAGAAAATTGAGGCCCTAAGAAGGGAGGTGAACAGCAAATGGTCACAGAACTGGCTGAGGCTGAGACTGGAACATCTGAGCCCTGGGCTTTCTGCTTCACAGTTAGCACAGCCTGGATCTGTCTCAGAGATTAGAAAGGGATGTTCTCCCAGGAAGGAGAAGAGTGGGTCCCAGCCGAGAGAGCCAGGAAAATTACCCTCTTCCTAGCTACAATGCCTTGTGTCTATATTTCAATCCATTACCTTCCCCTGACTTATTCAGAATTATGTGAGGAAGGGGCATGGAAAGAAGGCAGGAGAATTAGAAATTCAAGGTCATCCTTGGCTACATGAAGAGTTCAAAGCCAGTGTAGACTATAGGGGACCCTGTCTCAAACAATAACTACATAAAAATAAGTGGTACGAGCATATACTACATGGCAAGGATTGGCGACAAAGCCAAGTGAGACATGGTCCTGCCTGCTATGCCCTCTGTCTGACATGTACAGGTGGAGGGCCAGGGTCATCCATAAAGATCAAGTGCAATCAGTCCTCATAGACCACAGTCTTTAGATTTGTATGCACAGTCATCTACTCAAGAATACCTGTGATCTCAAACATCACCTAGGACCAGAGCTTCTGTAGACTCTGGTACCCTCTAGGAGATGGTTCCAGAAAGAGGATGCCAAATTTGCCGAAGCTCATGAGTCTTGTATAGAAATGGCAGCATATTCCTATAACCTGTATATATCCTCCCTTATATTTTAAATCATCTCATCTTGTGGTCTTGAATTTGCACTATTTCTGTCTCAGTCCCCTTTAGACCAGCATTTTAGGCATGATCCACAATGCCGCACTGACTTCACTATTCAAAGTGGACCCTCAGCCATCGGGATGGCTCGCTCAGCAGGTAAAGAGCTTGCTGCCAGGCATACTGACCTGAGTTCAATCCCTGGAGAAAGACCTACTCCTGTCAAGTTGTCTTCTGCCTTCTACAGGACGGACAGACAGACGGATAGACACACACACACTAACACACACAAACACATGCACACTTAGATATTTGACTGAACATTTTAGTGCACTAGCTGAGTCGAATGAAAAAAATCAAACTCTAGGGGCTGGAGAGATGGCTCAGAGGTTAAGAGCACTGACTGCTCTTCCAGAGGCCCTGAGTTCAATTCCCAGCAACCACATGGTGGCTCACAAACATCTATAATGACATCTGGTGTCCTCTTCTGTGTACTGTATACATAATAAATAAACCTTAAAAAAACTATTAATATTTAATTGACAGAAAATAGGCAAATTATTTCTAAGAAGTCATTACTTATATATAGGAAAGAAACAAGCTGTGAATTAGGACAATAAAAGCTATTATTATACACATGCACACAGAGGAAATATTCTCTGTAAAGCATAAAAAATATTTGCATCCTGCCACCGGGCACAGTGAAGCACACTGGAAGTCTGCCCCTTGGGAAGAAAGGCCAGGGCAGAAGGACTGCCACGGTCTGAGGCCAGCCTAGCTTACACAGTAAAGTTTCAAGCTGGCCAGAGATACAGTAAGATCCAGTCTCTATTGAAATCAACGAGAAAACACAAATGCATAGACAATTGTGTGTATGTATATGCATATATGTGCTAAGATTCTATCTTCTATAAGCTTACTTTGCTTTGATACTACACACAGCACCATACCTCTGCTTGATACTACATAAATGACTCTTACTAAAAGCAAATTGAATAGTCTTGAGCTGTCTGTTCCAAAGCACAGGAGGCTGGAATGTGCCTGGAGGAGAAAACACGTGTGTTCTATAGAGAAGCTTCCTGCAGGCATGAGTTTTGGTGCTGCTGTGGACCCAGGGTTAATAAATTAACAATGTATATTAAACAAGGTGTCTTGGGATAGAAGCACCCACAAAACAAGCCTATAAATTAATTGGCTGACAAAAATCTTGTGACCAGAGGCTTGAATGAATGCAACCCAGTGTTTCTCCTGTGAGTAATGGTTCAGTGTTTGTTAATTCAGTGACTTTATAAGACATAATTACCGTGAAAAACGCCAGTGGGCCGGCTGGGTGTGACAGTCTCAGGCTGTAATGGCAATACTTGTGAAGCTGAGAGAAAGACACCAAGTTTCCAACCAGCCTGAACCAAGTTGTGATATCTTGTCTCAAAGACCAAGTAAAACAGGGCTTGGCTATACCTAGCAAGCACAACATGCATGTAGGTAAATGGCTGTCCTGGGAAGGGTAATGCTGGCCCTAAGAGTACCACAGCCAGTTTGCTACGTGAGTTTCCTGCACAAAGATTCCAGAATAGTCCAAAGTAGTACATGATGGAATAGTGTTCAGTCAGGAAAAAAGTAATAAAGCTGATACATGCCCCAACATGGATGAATCTTGAACACATTCTAAGTAGAATAAGCCAGACACAAACGAATAGGTTTTTGGCCACTCACATGTACTTTGAACAGTCAAATTCAGAGAGAGTAGAAGACTAGTCCCCAAGCTGGGAGCAGGGGAAAAGAGTGGCTATTTTTTGGTACAGAGATTCTGCTGGGAAGGATGAGAAGTTATGAAAATGGATTACAGTAATAGTTAAACAAATCGTGAACCCATAAAACTGCAGACTTAAAGGGAGTTTATGATGAGGGCCTGGAGAGGTGGCTCAGGCGTCAATAGCAGCTGTTGCTGTTGCAAAGGCCCCAGCTTTGACTCTCAGCACCTAGGTGGAGGCTCACAGCCATCTGTAACTCCAGTTCCAGGGGACCTGACATCCTCTTGGTACCTCCAGGAGGCACTGTACACATGTGATACACAGACATACATGCAGGCAAAACAGAGGACGCCAAAAATAGTTTTAAATGTTTATGACGAAAAGTAAGGCAAGGTAGCAAAAGCTGGCAATCCCAGTGTTTGGGGGACCTAAGCAGAAGGATTGGAAATTACAGGTCAGCCTGTGAAACTTGGCCAGAACTACCAGCCCCCAAATGGCAGTGTATACCTGTGACTCCAGTACTGAAGAGGTAGACCAGGCGTGGTAACAAACACTATTAGCCCAACAACTTGGGAGACAGATCTCAGTAGACACAAAGCATCTTTGTCTATACAGTGAGACCCTCTCTCAAACCACCCACAGAAAAGAGGCTGAGGCAGCAAAATCCTCAAGAGTTTTCTGCTAGCCTGAGCCATGCTGTAAGCTCTAGTCCATTTTGGATTACACAGTATCCAAAAAAACGAAAGAAAGAGATGAGGATGGTGGAAGAAGGAAGGGGAGGGAACCCAAAAACTTAGCTATGAGGGTAATTTTACATTATGGGTACATTGGATTGGCCAGTCGAGGTGCTGAGTGAACCCAGAGCCTCACACATGCCTCCTCAGCCCTTACCCTTTTGCTGGCCTCCAATGCACTGAAAAGACCAGACAGACACTGAACTTACAATCCTCCTGCCTCAGTCAGTAGCAGAGATTACAGATATGTACCACCAGGCCTGGCCTGTTGTATTTTTACTATAAATACTGTTTGTCTGAGTCACCATCTTGCTATATGGAGTCCAGGATGGTGCTTTTACCTCAGCCTCACACTCCATTGTTGGCATCATAGACATACCACCATGTCTCTACTTCTAGGCATTTAAAAGTCATTAAAAGGGCTGGAGAGATGGCTCAGCGGTTAAGAGCACCGTCTGCTCTTCCAGAGGACCCGGGTTCGATTCCCAGCACCCACATGGCAGCTAACAACTGCCTGTAGTTCCAGTTCCAGGCAAAACACCAAGGCAAATAAATAAATAAATAAATAAATAAATAAATAAATAAATAAATAAAGGCTTAAAAAAAAATAAAAGTCATTAAAAAGCCAGATAAGGGGGCTGGAGAGATGGCTCAGCGGTTAAGAGCACCGTCTGCTCTTCCAGAGGACCCGGGTTCGATTCCCAGCACCCACATGGCAGCTAACAACTGTCTGTAGTTCCAGTTCCAGGCAAAACACCAAGGCAAATAAATAAATAAAGTCTTAAAAAAAATTAAAAAAAAAAAGCCAGATAAGGTGGTATACACCTTTAATCCCAGAAGGCAGCCTGGTCTAGTCTGCACAGTAAATTCAAAGTCACCAAGAGCTACATACTAAAGAAAGGGGAGGAGGAGGAGAGAGATGAGGAGGAGGAGAGTAAAGAAGAAAAAAGATGTGACCAAGAAGGCACTTCAGGGGACCTGGTCCAAAGTACAGATGACAAAAGAAAAACAGTCTGTTTGTACTTGGAAATGAAGATTGACCAAACAAGAAAGCTTCCTGGCAGCCGTGGGTAGATGGGTTCCTGGAGAAGGGGAAGGAGAAGGCGTGCAGGGAAAGAAAACAGCCCTGCAAAGTGGGCTGACCTGGGCTAGGCCAGCTACTCAGCCAGAAAAAGTGACTGTAATGTGACTTTCGAAAGGGCAGGCTGCCTTGCTGGAGGAGAGGGGGCTTTCTACAATGTGTGTGTTTGTATGTGCATGTGTGTATATATCAAGACTTGGGCTGGGCTGGGGCCCTGTGGGTTAGCACGTTCCTTTCCTGAAACCCATGGCTCCACCCCAGCAAGGCAGATATGATCAAACCAAACCTGGGTGCCCCTGTGTCTAAAGTTACCTACTTGGCCCTCATGCTGGCTTTGATTAGAATCTAATATACTTAAAGACGTTCTCAGAACTTAAAACTATCTCTTACCAGCTATGTGGCTGCTCAGCTCCTTAAATGACTGTTTGCCTAGTGTGTGCCAAATACTGAGTTTGAACCTTAGCACCAAAATTAGAGCCAGACGTGGTGATGTATGCCTGTAATCCCAGCACTCAGGGCACTGAGGCAGGGAGAGCACCTAAATTCAAGGTCAATCTGGGCTACACGAATTCAGAACCAGTATGGGCTACAATGTAAAACTGTATCTCAAAAGAAAACAAAAATAAACAGACCTGCCCAGGCTAGGTTGTAGCTCTGAGGTAGGGTTGCCTGACTGTGTGCATCCTTCCCAAGCACCCAGCACAGAGACACTGCCTTACGGCCACCCAGGACAATGACCAGGCCTTGCTCTTGGCAGGATGGGAACATCAGGAGGCAGCAGGGAGCACTGGTAAGCTTTGGAAGGAAGATACATTGAAACGAAAGAGTGTGCCAGGGCAGAGGAGCCTTGGCGCAGAGAGTCAGCCCTTACAGGACCTCTCTGAACTTCATGTTCAACCAGGACTCCAGTGATAAGGATTCAGTGGACACATAGCTGTGTGTGCTGGCCTGTTTGCCGGTAGTTCCAGCTCCTCAAGAGGCAAGGCTCCAGATGGAGCCTCTAAAACAAAGGTGCCAATAAATAAACAAATTCAAATACCTCAGAACCTGGCTGTGGAGCCTAGGGAGGGACTTGTTCAGGGAGGGACCCAGGAGAGGGAGGTGGTGTACAAATCAGGAGATAAGTAAATGGGTGGAGAGGTGCTTGGGGAAGGAAGTCAGGGAGGAGCCTCACAGGGAGAGATGGGAAGGAAAGCTGCCCGGAGACAGGGAGGGAGAGAAGAGTCCTGAGAAATAATGGAGCCCCAAGCTCAGCCTGAGTAAGGTTGGGTAAGTGAGGAGGGAGATGTTGGGATCAGCATCCTACCCCCTGCTCTTTGGAAGTTGAGGAGCCTAACCCCAGCTAGCTTTTCCAAACAGCTGAGCCGTGGGTGTCTACAGACCTGTCCCTAACACCTCCCGGAAGTGGGTCACAGCAACTGGCTTCCACACCCCTCCACCTGTCCGAGGCTCCACAGCAGGTAATAAAGCCATGATGAAACACAGTTTATGCCCCTGGGAACAGGCAATGGAAAAAAAAAAAATTAGGCTCAAGCTCTGGTTTGCTGTATACTGCCAGAGCTTCTAGAAGCAGAGCCTTGCCCTCTGTGAACTTCAGTGGCCCCATTTGCAAGAAGAGAAGGTCAAGACAGTGGAATATTATTCAGTGATGAAAAAGGCATTTGCTATCAAGCATGGAAAGGTATCTGTAATGCCAAGTGAAAGAAGAATCTGAAAAGGCTGAGTCTCTGTGATCCCAACCATTCTTCTAGAAAAGACAAAACTGGGGGGCTGGAGATGCAGCTCTGTGAGTGACAATGTGTGCTGAGTAAACACAAGGGTTTGAGGTTTGATCCCAACACCCATGGATGGCCACACACCTTTGCCTCCCAGTGCTACAGGGGAGGTGAAGATAGGCAGATCTCTTGGGCTTGCAAGCCCCCAGAATACCACCAGGTTCATAAAGGCCCCGTCTCAAGGGAATAAAGTGGGATCTTAGAACAGGACATACAACATCCTTTTCTCTGGCACCCATTACATAAAAAGAGTAAGGAAAAGAGACAGAAAAAACTCCCTGGGTTAATAGAAAGGTCAAAGGTTATCTGGGGTTGAAAGGAAAGCTAAAAAGGATTTTTAGGGCAATGGCACTATCCTGCATGATACTGCCAGGCTGAGTGCATACTATTATGCAGGTATCAGAGCTCAGCACGAACCCTTCTGTGAACTATAAGGCTGACAGACTGCTTGCTTACACCAATTATAACACAGGCACCACACTAATTTGAGGTATTACTAATCAAAGACACTGAGAGAAGATATAGAAGTCAAGGAACTCAATTTTTCTTCTATAAGCTCCTAACTGATACATACTTAAGATTTCGTGTGTGTGTGTGTGTGTGTGTGTGTGTGTGTGTGTGTGTGTGTGTGTGTGTACATGTGAGTGCAGGTGCCCTCAGTGTGTACCAGTGCCCCTGGAGCTGGAGTTAAGAAGGGATTGTGAGCCACAGTCTGTGGATGTTGGGAAATGAACTCAGGTCCTCTACAAAAGCAATGCACAAGGTTAACCACTGAGTTCTCTCTCCAACTCCCAAAGCTGCTATTTTTTTTTTTTTAAAGATTTATTTATTTATTATGCATACAGTTTTACAGAAGAGGGCACCAGACCTCATCATAGATGGTTGTGAGCCACCATGTGGTTTTGCTGGGAATTGAACTCAGGACCTCTGGAAGAACAGTCAGTGCTCTTAACCTCTGAGCCATCTCTCCAGCCCCCCAAAGCTGCTATTTTTAAGTCTACTTACTGGGAGAGGTAGTACAGGCCTTTAATCCTAGCATTCAGCAGACAGAGGCAGGGGAATCTCTGCAGTGAGTTTAGGGGGTGGAGAAAAAGCCTAGATGACTCAATGGGTAAAGGCACCTTCCTCCCTCTCTCTCTCTCTCTCTCTCACACACACACACACACACACACACACACACACACACACACACACACACACACACGCTCACACTAACATAAAAATGTAATTTTAGAAATGTCAGTTTGGGAACAAAGAAGGCTTAACTCTTATATTCTTCCCTAGAGACCTTTCTTCAGGCTTCCACCCAAAAGCAAAAGTGAAAACAGTACCAGGCCAAGGATGTGAGCAGAACAGCTGACTTTACCTAAAACAGGCTAGCCCCAGAAGTTCAGCTCAATACGAGGGAAATCCATACAAAGACTTTGTCGGATAGGCCCTGGGACTGACTATGATAATCCCATCAGGTGGTAGCTCCCTGGGGCACAAAGAGCACACCCCTGAGATTTAGTTCCCCCTTAGGACAGGGCTATCCTTGTCCATCCAGGACATGAGGCTAAACCCAAACCAGAAACTGGAGCTCTGCCCTTTTCTGAGTTCAAGGCCTTTATCCTTTCTGGAGAAGGAATGTTCTTCCTTGTGAACAGAGCCATGCAAAGGTTCAAACACAGTTCCTTCCAGAAAGAGGCTGGAGACAGCATCTACCTAACCTCTGTCATTTTCCATAGAAATGTCTGTGGTGATATATTTTATATCTGATGAAATTAGCTGGACTATCAGAGGACAGAGCCATCTCTCCAGCCTTTTTTAGTTTTCTTGTTTTGTATGAGTTGGTGTTTTGCCTGCATGTATAATTGTAAGGGTGTCAGATCTTAGAATTACAGACAGTTGTTAGCTGCTGTGTGGATGCTGGGAATCAAACTCAGGACCTCTGAAAGAACAGTCAGTGCTCTTAACCACTGAGCCATCTCTCCAGCCCTTGTTTTTTTTTTTTTTTGTTGTTGTTGTTGTTGTTTGTTTGTTTTGCTTTTATTTTTGTTTTTTGAGAGAAGGTTTATGTAACAGTCCTAGCTGTCTTGGAACTTGCTTTGTAGACCAGGCTGGTCTTGAACTCAGAGAGATTCTCCTGCCTCTGCCTCCCAAGTGCTGGGACTAGTGGCTTGTGCCACCACTGCCGGCTTTCAGGCCTAGAACTCACAGAGATCCAGACAGATCTTTGTCTCTCAAGGGATGGGATTAATGGCGTGGGTCTCCACTCCCTGACCCCCATAGCTTAGCTCTGTGAGTGATTCTGTCCTCTGATATTGCAGACAAATTTTATTAAATATACAATTTATCACCACAAATGTCTCAGAGCCACAGAGACAGGGATGAGGATGGTACTCGAAACTGAGGTCACCAAAGCAGGGGACCCACCCTGACCCAGAAAACTCACCCCACTGAGTCCCTCTGGCTAAACCACACACCCAGCACCCCTGAGGGCCTGCCAATCACCCCACCTCCCATTCCAGAACACATGGTCATTCAGTTTGGAAACAAGGCCATGTAAATGGCTGGGGTGCAGGCTAAGGCAATAGCCCTTGTTTTCTTCTGGGTGGAGACAGCCTGGCCTGACCCATCATGCATGAAGGAGGCCAGCCAGAGAGGATGCACATTTGAGCTTCTTACTCCGAAGTAGGCTCTGTAGATGATAACCCAGGGGCAGACCTCGGGGAAGGGGGGCACATACTGTTCTACCTCTTCATAAAGCACTCTGTGGGTCCCACCTTTGCCCTTGGAGAGAGATCATGCTCATTTCAGAGTCTCTCACACAAATCACCTTCCTTTGAGGATCCTTTTCTTTAAATGGTGGCTCATACATGTAATTCCAGCACTTGGGAAACTGAACTAGAACTTCTGTTAGTTCAAGAGCAGCCTGAAACCAGGCGATGATGGTGTAAGCCTTTAATTTTAGCGTTTGGGAGGCAGAGGCAGCTTTAGGCCAGCCTGGTCTGCAGAACTAGGACCAGGAGAGCCAGGGGTACATTTAAAAAACAAAACAAAACAAAACAAAACAAACTTGTCTCAAAAAACCAAAGAGAGAGACAGGGATCTTGAGCTTCAGGGTGAGATCTTATCTCATGAAACACACACACAGACACACAGACACACACACACACAAACACACACACGAGCACAGCACTTGCCTCACGACCTGAGTGCAGTACCCAGGATCACATAGTCAAAGACAAACAACTGCCACAGTTATTCAAGCCTCCACGTGCACATATCTTCCATAAAATAATAAAAAGTTTTTAAAAAATTAATAAAGAATATTCCTGGCAGGTATTGCACACCTTTAATCCCAACACTTGGGAGGCAGAGGCAGGCAGATCTCTATGAGTTCAAGGCCAGCCTGGTCTACATAGAGAGCTCCAGGACAGCCAGAGCTACAAAGAGAGACTGTCTCAAAATAAAACAAAAAATATATAGCTGGGAAAGGGCCTGGAAGCAGATTATTAAAGAATGCTCAAAACAGCTGAAAAGATGGGCAAAATTGGACAGACCCTTCCTTCACCATAGGTATAAGCAAATGAGATGTTTGGCATCACTAGCCATTAGAAATGAAAATTGGAGAGATGGTTAAAAGTATTAAAAGTATTGGCTGCTCTTGCAGAGAACCCAGGTTCTGTTCCCAGCACCCACAAGGTGGCTCACAACCGCCTGTTACTCCGATTCTAGAGCATCTTATGCTACTTCTGGTTCCCATGGGTACCAGACACACAAGTGATGTAAAAATATTCAAGTGTACACACACATGTAGAATGGATACCAGAAACACCCTGACACACCAAGCAATGGAAATGAGCATGGAACCTCACATGTTGCTAAGTGGAAATGTAAAATGGTGTATACTAGAAAGAGTATAGCAGATTTAGATATAGTGTATGAGTGTTTGCCTGCATTTATGTATGAATACTACATACCTAGTTGCCATGGAGACCAGAAGAGTGCACCAAAACCCAGGAACTGGAGCTATAGATGCTTGTTGAGCTACCATATAGGGTGCTGGGAATTGAATCCAGGTCCTCTGGGAAAAGCAGCCAGTGTTCTCGACCACTGAACCATCTCTCCAGAACCATATAACTATCTATCTATTACAAAAGAATGGCAATTCTACCAAAAGCAATCTACAGATTCAAACTTCCCATCAAAATCCCAACACAATTTTTTACAGACATTGAAAGAACAATAGTCAATTTTATTTGGAATAACAGGAAAGCCAGAATTGCCAAAACAATTTTGCTCAACAAAAAACCTCAGGAGGCATCACCATCCCCGACTTCAAATCATACTATAGAGCTACAGTAATAAAAACAGCCTGGTACTAACATAAAAACAGACTTGGGGATCAGTGTAATTGAACTGAAGATCCCGACATTAACCCAAAAACCTATGAACACCTGATCTTTGACAAAGAGGCCCAAAATATTTAATGGAAAAAAGATAGTATCTTTAACAAATGGTGTTGGCATAGCTGGATGGTAATATGCAGAAAAATGCCAATAGATCCAAGCCTGTCACCCTGCACAAAACTCAAATCCAAGTGGATCAAAGACCTCAACATAAAGCCAGCCACTTTGAACTTGATAGAAAAGAAAGTGGGAGGGGGCTGGAAAGATGGCTCAACGGTTAAGAGCACCGTCTGCTCTTCCAGAGGACCGGGGTTCGATTCCCAGCACCCACATGGCAGCTAACAACTGTCTGTAGTTCCAGTTCCAGGCAAACACCAAGATAAATAAATAAATAAAGTAAAAAAAAAAAAAGAAAGAAAGAAAGTGGGAAATATACTTCTACGAATTGGCACAGGCGACCACTTCCTAAATATGACACCAGTGGCACAGACACTAAGATCAACAATCAATAAGTGGGACCTCCTGAAGCTAGGAAGCTTCTGCAAAGCCAAGGACACTGTCAATAGGACTAAACGACAGCCTACAGAATGGGAAAAGATTTTCACCAACCCTACAAGTGATAGAGGACTGATCTCTAAGATATATAAAGAACTCAAGAATCTAGAGCCCAAAACCTTGAATAACCCAATGAAAAAATGGGGTTCAGAACTAAAAAGGGAATTCTCAGCAGAAGAATTATGAATGGCTGAAAGGCACTTGAAAAAGTGCTCATCATCTTTAGCTATCAGAGAAATGAAAACCAAAACAACTTTGAGATACCACCTGACATCTGTAAGATTGGCTAAGATAAAAGACACAGATGGATGACAGCCTATGCTGGAGAGGGTGGGGAGCAAGGGGAACACTCCTCCATTGTTGGTGGGAGTGTAAGCTTGTTCAGCCACTCTGGAATGCAGTGTGGTGGTTCCTCAGAAAACTGAGAATCAATCTCCCCAAAGACCCAGCAATACCACTACTGGGCATATACCCTAAAGAGACACATTGGTACTCCAAAGGCATTAGCTCAACTATGTTCATAGCAGCATTATTCGTAATAACAAGAACCTGGAAACAACCTAGATGCCCCTCAACTGAAGAATGGATTAACAAACTGTGGTACATCTACACAATGGAGTACTACTCAGCAGTAAGAAAAAAATGATATCCTAAAATTTGCAGGCAAATGGATGGATTTGGAGAATATTCTCCTGAACAAGGTAAGATAAGCAGGGGATGTACTCACTCATTAGTGGACTTTAAAAGAAAGAAAGAAAGAAAGAAAGAAAGAAAGAAAGAAAGAAAGAAAGAAAGAAAGAAAGAAAGAAAAGCTAAGCATGTCCAAGCTGCAAATCACAACCACTGAACAGCTTGGGATCTGAAGCACCTTGCTTGGACCAGCACCTTGGATCCCACTCCCTCCAGAACACCTGACTCAGTCTTGATGTAGGGATGAGGAAAGCAGATCTGCCTGGAGTGAATGCTAAACTAAGCCACCTTGGGACCTTGGACCCTCCTGCCCTTGCTGGGGAGAAGATAAAGAGATGGAGAGAAGAGAGAATGACTGGGAGGGGAGGGAGGGGGAAGAGAGTTTGAACAAGGGGATACATGGATAAAAAATATGACTTTATTCATAATAAAAAAAATCCAGCCATCCCATTCCTAAGTATTAATGCAAGAGAAATGAAAAGCCTGTGTTCCCACTGAAACAAAAAACACATGCCAAGAGCAGTTTTACTCGCAACTAGCTGGGAAACTAAACGCACCATGGAGCATCCATTTACAGTAACGGAACACTACTCAAGACTGACAAGGAGCAAACCAAAGGAGAGCAAACGTGGCAGCTTGGATAGTGATCAAAAGTATCATGGCGCACTAAACAACCCAGGCCCAAAAAGCTATACAACTGAATGATTTGGTTTGCGTGACTTTCTTGAAAAGGCAAAAATCACAGGATTGGAGAACAGATCTGTGTCCACAAGAGATGAGCATGGGGGAGGGGAGATGATTGTAAATGAAGAAATATGGGGAGCTGGAATTGTCCTGTACCTTAATTGCATTGTGATGTGCACATACAAATCCACACATTTGTCAATAAAAAAGTAAAGTGTATACCATAAAGAGCACATTTTGTTGATGTAAATTTAACATAAGCCCTGGGCAGAGCTCAGTGGTAACCTGCCTGCCTAGCAGTGCAGAGGTCCATCCCCAGCAATACACACACATCTACATCCTGCCTGATGCGTACAGCCCAAATCTACCTCTTTTATAGCCACATAACAGCCCTCCTACAATGACATTTCAGCCTACACAGAGGTTTCTTCCTCCTGTGTCCCCCTTTCTTGCACACACTGTGACAGCCCTACCTATTCTCAAAGCATCTCTCAGACCTCCTCCAAGAAGCCTTCCTTGGCTCCTCCTAATGTCATCAGAATGAGTCATTGTGCCTCTAACTACTTTTTCAATCCTGAAGATTGTCATTAACTAGTCACTGTGGGTACTGAGTATCAAACTAGCCACTAGGCCTTCCATTTACATTTGCCCCAAACTGAGCACATAGTAGGTGTGTTGTGGATGCTGTGGGTCAGTAGAGGGGAGCCTGCAGTGTTTCCTAGGAGTACAAGAAGCTACTCATATCTTGTGTCAGTAACACTTCAATTGCATAAACCCCAAAGTGATGGAGGTGACCCCACCTCCCGCCACAACACGAGGTCACAAGTTTATGAAGGAACATTCCTGAGGATCTCTGCTTATTTCTTGTACACCAGCAGAGTCCCCAGGCCTGGCAGACAGACCCTTGAGATCCATCTGCCAGAGGACTGGAGACTGTCCCCATCACCTCAAAGCTGTCATTTCTCATTGGCAGCCCTAGGCGATGGCATCCCTCATCTGAAGTCCATCTCAAAACGCAGAACCACAGCAAAGACACAGGCTGCCAGGACTACCCTGGCCACTCCACAACTGGACTTTTCCAAACATCTCACCAGCCCCTTCTTAAAAATTCCAACGTGTCTAGTTTTTAAGGACCATCTATAAGTCATTTATTTGACAAACACTTGACAGGGCTTAGGAGGATCTGGGCAAGGAGCAAAGCACTTTAAATATTAACTCATTTAATTTTTGCATCCATGCTGTGAAATTGCTTCTGACTTCTTTCCTTCCATTTTCTCATGTAGCTATGGCTGCCTTGAACTCTGAAATTCTCCTGCCTCAGCCTCCGTCCAGAGTGCTGAAATTACAGGTTTGTGCCACCAAATATGAGTTTCTATGAACATTTTAATCTTCATTCTGCAGAGGGGAAACTGAGGCACACCATACAGTTAAATAACCTGCCCTAGAAAAGCCCTTCTGGCCAGGCAGGTGGTAGAGGTGCATGCCCTTATGCCTTTAATCCAGCACTTGACAAATGGATCTGAGCTGGAGGCCAGCCTGGTCTACAGAGCTAGTTGTGGACAGCTAGGGCTACACAGAGAGGCCCTGTCTCAGAAAGGGAGAGGAGGGGGGGGAGGAAGGGAGGGAGGGAGGAAAGGAAGGAGGGAGGGAGGGAGAAGGGGAGACTCAGACAGACAAACAAACAAACAAAGAGACCTTCGTGGGTAGACAGGCTATCTGGAAAGCTATGCTATCCAAATAGTGTCCATTAGTCCTAGGCAGTGGGTAGCCCTAAGATATGGCTGATCTGAACTGAGATGCCCTGTTAAATGTGATTTTTTTCCATACTCTATAAATAATGCCAACTAGGTTCTGCATCATTTTATTTTTCTCCCGGTACAGGGCTTTGCATATGCCAGGAAAGTTCTCTGTCCCTGTCTGTCTTTCTCTGTCCATTACATATTAAAATATAATATCACAGTAAGTCAAAACATATTATACAATGTTAGAGGATACCAAGAATGTAGCATAGAGCTTTTTATTTTTTATATATTTACTTCAAAATATTTTTTATGTGTGTAGATGTTTTGCCTACGCATATATATGAACACTTATGGGTGTGCTTGGTGCCTGCAGAGGTCAACAGGGGTGCTGGATCCTCTAGGATTGATGTTACAGAGAATGTGAGCTGCCCAACTGACAGGGAGGCTGGGAACTGAACCTGGGTCCTTTGCTAGAGCAGTAAATGCTCTCACCTCTGCGTCATCTCTCCAGATGTTTGTTCACTTGGTGTCAAGGTCTTACTACAAAGCCCTTGGAAGGTTTGGAACTTTATGGAGAGAGACATTAGCTTCCTAGAGAGCTACCCGCCTCTGCCCCAAGTACTGGGATTAAAAATTACATTTTATTTTATATATTTGCTGGGGACCAGGCTGCACACATGCCACTTGCAGGAGTGTGGAGGCCAAGGAACAATCTTTGGGAAGTTGTTTTTCTCTTACCACCACGTGGGTCCCAGGGACTGAATTCAGGTTGTCAGCCTTGGCAACAAGCCCCTTTGCCTGTGAAGCCATCTTGCCTGGCCAAACCCAGAGTTTTTCATATGCTAACCACGCATCCTACCACGACTCACTACCCAGCCCTTGACCTTTTTGATACAGTCTTCCTATGTAGCCTCAGCTGCCCTCACACTGCCTCAGCTTCAAGATGCCACCAGAGCTCTGAGCACATTAACCAAATGTTCTACCACTAAGCCATTCCACAGCCTTCTGAGATTTTATTGCTGTTGGGGAGTTCTGAGGGACTAGTACTCCATCCTGGGGTCACCTTTCCCATGCCCTAGCTTCAGGGCAGGACCAAGGTGCAGCCTGACTCTAACACCAAGGGGACCCAGACAGCAGCTGCCGTGCCAGGACCCCCCCTCCCACCCTAACCTCCAGACTCTTCCTCCCTCTAGTAGGGGTGTCTGGTGGGAAAGTCTCCCTAACATCACTGCTGGGACCTCGCAAACTAAACTAAATGTGAAAACCCAAGGCCCAGTACCACAGAAGGGCTGAAACAGAGGTACCTGGATCATTTGTCCAAGTTCCCACACAGGGAAAAGCATAGAGACCTCCCTCACAGCATCCTAACAGCACCCCGCAGGGTCTAAGATGGGGCCCAAGGGTAGAAAGATGAAGGATGAGGAAGTAATCTCAGGCCTGATGGACCTCCTCTGCTGTGGCCACAAAGAAGGACTGCTCATCGTTAGTGACAGCACCAAACATTAGTTTCCAATCTCCCATCAGCCTCTGTTAAGACATTCAGACACTGGGCAGGCATGGTGGCATGGTGGCAAATGCCTAGAATTCCATTCAGCACTCCAGAGGCAGAGACAGGTGGATTCAAAGTTGCAGGCCACCTGGAACTTTGTGAGTCTAGGAATGAGTTCAAGGCCTGCCTAAGCTCCTTGGTGACACTTTGACTCAGAAAGAGAACCAGGGCTGGGAGGGACAGCTCAGCAGTCAAGAGCGCTGACTCTCTTCCAAAGATACAGGGACCTGGGTTTGATCCCCCAGCACCCACATCAGGAGGCTCACACCCATCTATATAGCTCTAGTCTCGGGATTTAACCCTCTTCTGGCCCCTGAGGACAATGCACACACATGGTGCACAAACACACATGCAGGCAGACCACACATACACACAATACATTTTTTAAAAATTTAAAGGACGCAAAAACTTCCTTGCTGCTTGTTCCTGCTCAGCATCACCACTGCCTTTGACCTCCAATGAAGCCTAAGATCACACACACAGAGAAAGAAATCAAGCTGTCCATTTGGCACTAGCCAGTAAATTAGGTGTAACTGATGGGAGCCCAGAGATATAAACAACCAACATGGGGCAGAGAAGCCTCTGCTGCCCAGCAGCTTCAGAAACTTCCTGGTCCACAATCCTACTGTGCTGAGATAGGTGTGCAGTCATTCACAATGTGTTTGCCAAGATTCACAAAGCCATCAAGGAAAGAGCAGCAGACCTGGTCACCAATGCCAGCATCAGACCACACAGTGAAGAAAACAAATAGGTATCTTATTTTGTGCTTGGAGCCACAAAAACCAACACACACACACACACACACACACACACACACACATATACACACACAGAGAGAGACAAAAATCGCAAACTTATAGAATAGATATTCTTCACCTTTAATGCCAGATATGGCTCTTGATTTGGCCAGAGTATGGTAGAACTGAATAAAGACCTCATAACTCCACTGTGGTATTACAGACCATTTTGGATTTTTCCTCTCAATTTCTTTCTTATTTTTCAGGTTTTCTACTATGACTCTATAGTAATTTTAACAAGAAACAAATTTAAACCCAGTTTTCAGGCTCACATCTTCTAATCTCAATAATCAGGAAGCTGAGGCAGGAGAATTGCCATGAGTTCAAGGCCAATGTGGGCTACAGTGACCCTGTCTGAAAACATGGTTAGAGATGGACTCCATAGTGCTCAACAGTGGTTTAGTACTCAGGAGGCAGGGAGAAAAGGAATTTAATATACTGAGGCCAAGGCCAGCCTGGGCTACCTCTGTCTCCAAAGCTAGGTATGTCGCTTTAGCTGGAAGAAAGCTCACCTGGCACCCACAGAGCCTTGGGCTCTACCTGCAGTACCACCTAACCAGGTGTGGTGGCACATGCCTGTAATGAGCATCAGGGAGGTAGAAGCCTGCAGGCGATATTGGTTCAAGGTCCTTGTCAGCTACAAAAATGAATGTGAAGCCCACTAGAGATACATGTCTCAAAAAACAATACTACAACATTTGAAAGGCCTGGGGATGTGGCTCATAGAAGAGTGCTCACCTGTACAAGTCCCAGAGTTCAATCCATAGAATTGGAGAAAAATAGTTTTTTAAGCAGATAAAAATTGTTTTTGTTTTTGTTGTGTTATTGTTTGGCTCAACCTCCTAGAACATTCTAGCCAGTTGAGATGATATAGATTTGGTCTTGTCATCCAAGGCTTGCTCACTAGCCTCAGTACCTACAGAGCTGATAGAAAATAACGCCAGAGAGAGCTATGGGCTCTACAAAAGCTCCCTTGCCTTGTGGGATACAGAGGATGAGCTCTGTGCACAGTGCCTGGGATAGTCCTTCAGCCAGACACACCCCACACCAGTCACTTCTGTTCCCAGAGAAAGCACGAAGCTGAAAAGTCTTACTGAAGAGCTACAGTGTCACTTAGTGATAGAGCTTGCCTGGCATGCACAAGGCCCCCAGTTCCAGCACCACAAACAAAAGAGAAAGAAAAAGAATATTTCTCCATTCAAAGACTATGCAAAGTTAATCTAGCTCTGCAGAAATTTTGTGTAAAACTCTGACACAGAGGGCTGGGGTCAGAGCACTTGGCCAGCATGTACGAGGTCTCAGGATTCAGTGTCAGTCAGTACAGCAAGCAAACACAACAACTAATGTAATAATAATAATAATAATAATAATAATAATAATAGAATAAAACTTGACCTAGACAGGACTGGGCAAGGGATGAACAAGAGACCCATCACTGTACCATTTCTAGAAATTTCATCTTGTCCCTTGGAGAAATACATCAGGCTAGCATGTGTTTTCCCTTCCCCAAGCCATCTTGGTTGGGTCCTGACAGTGGTCGATGGCCACTCCTAAGGCTGCTTGCTCTCTCTGAACCCCAAAAGATGACCTGTGAGAATCTGGTAGCCTGAACTCACACAAAGAAACTCCATGGCCTGACAGACTCTCATTTCTCCCAAAACAAAGTGTACCTACCTTAGCCCTCACACAGAATCTGTCCCACCCTTCCATACATGATGGCAAGATAAATGCCCAGCCTCCTGGAACATTCCACCACTTGCCTCAGGCAGGAATCTCCCCCAGCCTGTCTTGCTTTGACTGGGACTGAAGAAATGTCTTCATGGTTGTCCAGGTGACCCAAGGTTGCTGTCTTCCTACCCGGAGCTCTGCCCAACGTCACCTCCCATCAACTATTACTTGGGGCTCAATGCCAAGATGGAGAGCAGCCAGATTGGAGGGCAGCCAGGAAGAAACAACATCAGTCTTTCATCCTGGCCAAGACAACTCACGAAGCCATCCTGGGGGCTCCAGAGGAAGGGGGAAGGCTCAGTTCTGGCCCAGTGAACCTGGCAGAAACCTGGTAGAAGGCTGCCAGATCCAAGATCTTTGCTAGTAAGACACAGAACAGAGCACTCAGCCAAATAATGGGTCCTTATGCTCAGGTTTCACTGAGTCAACAGCCCCCTTAGGCAGAGAGCCCCACCCCAGGGCCCACCCTATGTGTCATCAGCCCCTCCCCAGTGCCCTCTGCACTGGCCCTAACACTCAACCGGATATACAAACCCATCCCCCAGGAGGGTCACCCTGGCCTCAGCACAGTTCCCATTTCCTGCCCCTGGTGACTCCTCTGAAGTCTATTGTTCCCATTGAGTTTGGGTCAAAGGAAGTTGGGTCCCACCCATGGGGGCTGCCTGCCCACCGTGGCCAAGAAGCTGGCCCAAACCAGGGAGCAGCAGGCCCAACCTCCTACCTTTCTGGAAGCCAGCCTGTGTTACAAGCAAACAGATGGGCACAGATCTTGGCCTGAAGTTCTGGTGGGAAATTTCTCACAGATCCTGTCCCACCAGCTGAGGGCCCCAGGAACAGCCATGAAGGTGTGACCAGACTCTCCCCAACATACAACCTTAAGAACAGCATGGGGGAAACTACCATTTCACAAGAGGTCAACACTGGAGACAGAGACTCCACACTCCCAGTGAGGCAGTGTGCCCTACCCCAGCCTCCACCTGGGCCCCTGAGCCTGGTGTCACCCCCGCCCTCAGGGTGCTGGGGAGCAGCTGTTCATCTCCAATTTCAGAGCTTTAAATGGTGCTGCTGTTCCCATTTCTGCCAACACAGAGTCAAGGGGGCAAAGAGGTAAAGGCACCCCCAGGAGCCCCAAATTCCCAACTGACACCAGACTAGCCTCAACAACAGAAAGGGTAAGGCCCAAAGTCAAGAACAGATATCTTCTACCTCCCTTGAGAAGGATGAGACAAGTTTGGCAATAGTTATTGCTTTGTGACAGTCACCAGCACAAGAAGGCAGGATGGAGGCCAAAGGAGGCTGCGACATTTGCATCCTGGGAAAAGACAGAGTTGGGGGGGGGGGTGTTAAAGTCAGTGCTGGAGCAGGGTACTTCAGAAACCTGAAGAAGCTCTGGGTTCACTCCTGGAGCTAAAGGCAAAATGACAGGGATGGATGGATGGATGGATGGATGGATGGATGGATGGATGGTCAGACAGACTCCTCATACACACACACAAGCACCCACACACACACACCTATAGAGTGATAACTAGACCTATAGAGGAAGGCTCTCCTGGGGTCCTCCAGACTGACATGCTTATATCCAACTATAAGTAGTTAGCTACATACTTAATTCTCAGATGCAGGAGAAAATGACTGGCTGCAACCATTTACCTATATCACAAGATAATAGACACCACACAAGTCAAGACTTTTACAGTCTTGGATGAAGCTAGATGTAGCTAGAGTCCAGGAGCCCAGATACTGGGATCCACAAATCAGGAGACAGAAGTCAAAGTGAAGAGCTTAGGTTTTAGCTCCTATTCTGCCATTTAGGGCATGGGCAATTCTAAACATTTTATGGTCCCTCTCAATGGCTCAGTTTCCCCACAAAGAAGCTGAACATTGACAGAGGGTCCAACAGTGCTCAGCAAATTCACCCTGAGGGCACGGCAAAATGGAAATGAGAATATGGGAGGTGGAGAATGATGTGACCTGGTAGCAGAGGAAAGCCTCCCAAGGGCAGGGGACCCACAGCAAATGCTCAATTCACACTGGAAAATAAACATGGTGAAGAGGTTAGGGATTCGAAAAGGGGATTCAGAGAAACAGTCACTCAAAATCCTATGGTTGGGGGCTGGAGAGATGGCTCAGCGGTTAAGAGCAGAGGACCCGGGTTCAATTCCCAGCACCCACATGGCAGCTAACAACTGTCTGTAGTTCCAGTTCCAGGCAAACACTAAGGCAAATAAATAAATAAATAAATAAATAAATAAAATTTAAAAAATTTTAAAAAAATAAAATAAAAATAAAAATAAAAAACAAAATCCTATGGTTGTAAGTATTACTAAGACCCTCAGTTCAGCCTTCAGCATGGGAAGGGGCAAAGGGGGGTTCTTTGCCAAAGCTTGGGGAAACATAAGCTATACCATTTCCAAGAACCCTGGGATGTGCTATTGGGCGCTTTGCAAACACTAAGTTCCCAGAGCAAGTTTTCTGCACAGGTATTAGTTACCCTCCCATCCCACCCTCCATCTCCCTCCCTCCCTACACACACACACACACACACACACACACCACCGCAGCTCCCACCCACAATGATACTCATCAGGAAACTGAGCCCTAACCCTTAAAGGTAGTGTCAAGATTTATGCCTAGGTCTGTCTGACCCCATGCCGGTGCATTTCTACTGCAGGAGGGCTACTTTTGAAAATCAGCAGTACACACGGCCTGAGCGTTTAGGGATATGAGATATTTCCCAGGAGACTATCTAATCTACATTAGCAGGACAGAAGGAAGGATTAAACACAGGCACCCTACTCCTGACACAGTTTTCTCTTCCTTCCCTCCAAGAAACCCTAGCTGTCATCTCTCTGTTGTGTTAATGAGAGAGAACTCGGATGCCAAGTCTGCCTGTGACACTCACACCACGCTCCTGTCAATATCCTGGACCCAACTCACAAGTCTGAGGCAGCCCTTGTTTTCCAGAGGGTCACTAGAGCTCATGTAGTGAGCTGCTGCTCAGAGTTTTCTCCACAGAAACAAAGTAGTGTAGCAAGCTTTGAAGAATGAGAAAGTAATTTGGAAGCTGAGGCAGAGGGTTACCCAGTTTGAACCCAGCCTGGGTTCCAGAGCAAGGCCCTGTTATGAAACAGTCAAGTCTAATAGTCTACTAAGGAATGAGAGATTATTCCACTTGTAGCTCCAAGGAGAGGCGAACCCTGAGATGTAGTTCAGACTTGTAAACAGTGACACTCTTTTGTCCTTGAGGCCAACTTAGAAACACTATCAACACCACAACATCCCAACACGATGATCAACTAAGCCTAGCGACTCAGGCTGTAATCCCAGCAGATTGAGGTAGGTAAACTGCTGTGAGCTCAAGACCAGATTGCTCATTTGAGTCTGTCTCCTCCCCAAAAAATGTTGGTTTTTTTGTCGTCGTGTGTCCCCGTCCCCCCACCCCCGCTTTTTGGCAGGATAAAAGCCAGCTTATGCTAGCTAAGGATAGTAATACCAGGCCAGGCTACAGTAGAGTTCTGTCCCAAAAGAAAACAAACTAATAAGGTTTCTTACTTTTAGGGGGGTCCATCCCCACAAACATTCCCCCAAACCCATCTTCTTCCCTAAAGGCAAAGATCTCAGCTTTGCCTAGCCTTCCACCCGTTCTCTAAACTATTCTGCCAGAACAGGATCCGCTCTCCCTCAGAAAGACAGCTGCCTGGAAGGGGGGCAGGTGTAGGCAGCTTCCTGCCAGCTCTGCCCAACCCAGCGGGGATGGGAATGGGGTGAGGGGACACTTCCAACTACTACTGTCAATTTCTCCCTGAACACAAAGAACTTGGAGACACTGTCTCCTGCCCCCCAGTTCTGCAGGAAGAAGTCAGAGCCAGAACCAACATCCTCAACGCCAGGACAGTCTTGCAGAGGAGGCATCACACACCCACTCCGACACTCAGGGTTCCAGACAGCACCCTCTTAAAGGTGTACAATGTACACACTGTCACGTTCAGCACAAACAAATACATCTACTGAAAGCAAAGTGAGTCACAGTGCACAGATATCTCTCCCTCGGGTACACCCAAAACTTAAGGATGCTGACACAGTAAGATCTCGCTTGAACTCACAGAATTCGAGTGTAGGTGTGCCTGGAGCCCCCTGACGTGTATAGGCACCATGGCGCGCCCCTAGGCTGCCTGCTAGGATATAGTGCCTTGAAGTTTGGGGAGTTCTCGTCCATCACTCCTCAACATGGGGAGCAACAGTGTCTCAAACTCTGGGGACCTCTGCAAAAGGTTCAAGCAGCATGCCTCCCTCCGGGACTCGCTTCTCCGGGCCAAAAAGTAGAAAAGAGCCTGGCTGGGTTTCTTAAATCGCCTGTTGGTGATACTTCAGCGAGGCAATCCTGCTCTGTCCAGCCCCTGGGCTCCACCGCCCGCACGTACCCTGCTGGTCCTCTAGTGCTGCCCGGGACCACGCAGGACGCCAATATCCTCCGAACTCCGCAGCCTTACCGGTCCCAGGGTGCGGGAGGCGGGGTGGGAGCGCACGGCCGGCTGCAGCAGGTCCTCGCAGGGTGCCGAGTCTTCCAGCCGTGGGGCTGGAGCCGGAGCGCGGAGCTGCGGCGGTCCCCACCCCCGGGGACGGAGTTTGCAAAGGAGCCTGGCAGGAATGCACGGAATGGGCGTTGGAATGAGACGCCAAAAGACTGGGGAGGGAGCGGAGGGAGTGGCGCTGCCACCCGCACCTCGGGGAGGAGACCCGGAGAAAGAGGGGCAGGGCTGCGCGGCGGGGCGGAGCCCGGGGGACCGTGGGCAGCCACGGGACCCGGCACGGCAGAGACACCCCGGGACCCTGCGGATTTCTCAGCACCTCCCACAGCTCGCGCCCACCCGCCTAAACTCTGGTCTACCGATTTTCCGCTCTCATCCCCACACCCGGGAGTGGCGTGGAGTCTTAGCTTGTCCCTCCACCACTTCCAGCTGAAAACCATCCCCTCGGCCGGGGTGGGGCGCGTCTCGCTGTGCTCCTGGAAGGACACGGACGCGGGCAGGAAGGGCTGTTCCCTTCCCCGAGGCTGCCACAGAGGACTCTCGCTCCAGGAGCAGGAAGCAGGAACTCCCAGCTCAGATCCGCCACTGCTTTCCCTCTCCAGCCCTCCTGGGTAGTGACCCTTGCAGTTCTTTTGGTGGCCCTTGGGATCTGCAGAACTGTCACTCAGAAAGTAGAGAAGAAAGGGGAGACCCGTCATCTGCTCGGTTGTAATTCCGTGAATCTTTATCCTGTTAATAGGTCCACTGGATGCTGCGAGAATAATAAAGATATAGGGTCCCGGCAGGGGTTCACAGAGAACTGGAACTCAGCTGGGGACCCAGGATACAGGACATCGCCATGAAGTTAGAAGTCCGGTGTTTGTGCCAAATCAATTTAGGAGAAACACGTGGGCTCCGGCTAAGTAAAATCTTTATAACAATTTGCCTTAAACCTGTTTCAGTTAGTACATAGCTCTGCAGCACCCACCTTCTGGAAATTTTCCACTTTGGGAAATTTAAATCAAAGAAAAGATTTAACTCTTTCAAAAAAGAAAAATCAAACCATCTTTGGAGCATTATCATTTAATTTTTATTGTTGTGATTCTCCCAGTCCGATCTTCTTGGCCAAACAGAAAACTTTGAAGGCAATAAATTGCAGGATTTAATCTTATCTTTTGCCCAATGCTAACAACATAAGATAGAGAGACATATAATAAATGAGGGGCGGGTAGCATGGAAAATGTTGGAAAGAAAGTATTATAAATTGCACAGCTGTACCCAAGAGGGGTGATCTAAAGAGTCTGCGGAAATGCTGGCATCATGGGACTAAGTAGCATCCAGCCTTACAAAGTGAAGACTTTGAAGGAAGCAGCCCTCATTCGGATATATAAATTCTAGTATGCTTATTAAATAATGAGTCATATCAAAGCCCAGTCATATCCCATTCACACGAGAGAAAAAAAAGCAGCACAAGGCAGTATAGTATAAACTGTCCTCCCACTAAACTCAACAATCCTTTGTTGAACATTTCTTGACACTGGCCCCTCTGTCCTCAAGAAGTTCATCGTCAAGCAAGACAGTAATTCAATAATGCAACATCCAACATGAAGTCAAGAATAGAAACAATGAAATTCAAGGCATAGGGTGACTTGTCTCAGTGTGATGTTTACTCAGGGTCCTGTGGATGCTAGACAAATGCTCTACCACCATGCTGTGGCCCCAGCCTTAATTTGTTTTTGTTTTTGAGACTGGTTTATTGAATTAGTCAGGTTGATCTTGAACTCTGTAGCCCTGGCATGTCTTGAACTGGTCAATTCTCCTGCCTCCACCATGGGAATAGCTGGAATTACAGTACAGGTCTTTGCTACCAGGTCTGTGGGGGTGACCTTGATCCAGTTCTTGAAGGACACATGAGTTTGCCAAGTGGTTTTTCAGATAGCTTTGATGTGAAAAATTAAGAGCAAACCAAGTAGTGAGGCATGGTGGTGCACACCCAAAATCCTAGTTTGAGGGAAGGCAAAGCTTAGGAGCAGCACGGACCAGTAAGAGAAGTGGGTACCAGATTGTGAGGCCCATCATCAAGGCCACTTCAGTGTGACTTGTTTAGTGTGTCATTAGACCCTCTGACAACGGTCCTGAATGTCAGGTGGAGAGCCTTGTCCTGTCCTAAGCACAGGCAGTGACTGAGACAGAACAGAGAGCCTCAGATCTGGAAATAAGGTTAAATTCATGTGTGATATGGGAATAGAGATTGTCCTTTACAGCTGGACAGCTGACCATATCACATTTAAAGTAAGGGCTCTCTGGCCAGCTGCGGTGGGCGGGCTGGTGGCAAGGGCCTAAGGTTAAAAAAATGGGAAGATCAAACATTCAAGGCCAGCCTAAACTATACTGCAAAACTCTGTCTCAAAAATAAAATATAAAATGGGTAATATGGAAGGGGAATCTGGCCAGGACAATGTGGGATGGAGACAGGAAAATAGCCCTTCACAGACAGCACAGAGGATGCTTGGAGATCCCTCTACTTGCTGCTTCTCTTTAAGATCATTGGGGAATCCAAGCTGGAAAATGTCTAGCTTCCTAGTTCATACCCTTACAGGCTTCTAGAGAATTCTAGGACTTTGAGAATTCTACTTTCTGAATAGATAAGAACCATCTCAGAGCACTTTCTGCTGAAGAAAACTAATCAAGTGCACCCATTCTGAGGGGGTGGTGGCTGACATACACACACACTCACACTCACACGCACACACACACATACACCCGCATACACGCACACACATGCGCGCGTTTGCACCCACCAGGTACCACTCTAGGCCAGAGGACATCAGGTTCCCCTGGATCTGGAGTTAAAGTGATGTGCATGTGGGTGTTGAGAGCCAAACCCCAGGTTCTCTACAAGAGAACTAAATAATGACTGAGCCAGCTTTTCATCCCCCCTCCCCCCAACAGGGACTTTACAGAGCTGGTCTGCCCTGCCCAGGTAGGTTCAGAATCCTTAAAAGACAGGGCCTTCATCTCCATCTCACTGACCCTCAGGAATGATCCTGCTGGTGGGGATGTTTTAGCTGTTTATATTCAGCTGGAAGACACAGAGCCCTCCAATTACATCAAATAGCCCAGGCCTCTTTTACTGGAGCTCCAGACCGCTCCAGTGACAAGTGGGTGGAGGCCAGAGACAAGGAGGTTGTGGTCACGGCGAGTTTTGATGTGGGGAGGGTATTTGTGTTGATTAGGCCCCAAGTCAAACTTTAAACCCATATTAATTAGTGTTGCCATATGCTGTTTGGTATTATTTCCATTCCTATAATAAACTTTGTTTTTTTAACCCACTTGGATCATAATTAAAATATTTATAAGGATTCTTTATTGAACAAATTCACTCACATCTATGTGATGGAGTTGGTCGAAGCTGCTAGTATCAGAGGGATGTTTAAAATTTGTAGTAGTTTTTTTAGTGTTTTGTGTGTTTCTTTGTTTAGTCCTGAGACTCGAACCCAGGGCTTGACATATGCTCTAACACGGAACTATACTCCAGTTCCTACACTATATTTTCAATAAACAAGACATCCATGAATTATTACATGAAAAGGACAGATTCTCTCTTTTCCTGGGTTTTGTTTTTTGTTTTGTTTGAGACAAGGTTTCTCTGTGTAACCACCCTGGCTGTCTAGAACATGCTCTGTAGACCAGGCTGGCCTTAAACTCATGAGGGTCCTCCTGCCTGCCTCTGCCTTCTGAGTCCTGGGGTTAAATGTATGCATTTACAACCCACATTTACATAATGGAGTATTACTCATCGGTTAAAAAAGAAAAAAAAAATGACATCATGAAATTTTCGGGCAAATGGATAGAACTAGGAAAAAAAAAAAAAATCAACCTGAGCAAGATAACCCAGAAAGATAAACACAGTTTGTACTCACTCCTAACCTAAGTGTGTCCTGGTGGAGGCTCCACCTCAGCCCCTGGCACCCTGGCACCCATATACATACCCAAAGAGTCTGGGGTGGTTAGGTGGAAGCCCCACCTCTCTCTCTCCCCAGACCCTGCCCTTCAGAAAACCCACCAAACACTCCTCTCCCAGAGATACATGCTCAAGACCACTCCCAACAGGTTATTTAAGCTGTACCCCAGAAAACAGACATGTTTTTTTTTGGTATCTTTTCCCCTCACCCCCCACAGGGGAAGATCATCCAGGAGCACTTTACCCATGAAACCAGGACTTTTTCTAGTTCTGTTTGGTTTGGTCTGATCTGGATTGCTGTGTCAGTGGAGAAGCTTAATATCAATATTGGTGTGCAAAACTTTTCAAAGTGGATATTAGATGCAAAACAAAGGATAACTAGGCTACAATCCATAGCTCCAAAGAATCTAGGGAACAAGGGGGACCCTAAGAGAGATACATGGATGACCATGGAAAGGGGAAATAGATTAAATCTCATGGGTAAACTGGGGATGGGGGGGAAGTAGCAGGGAGGGGAGGGGGATGGGAGGATGGGGGATCAGGATGATCAAGCTGGGGAGAGAACAGAGAGAGAGAGAGAGAGAGAGAGAGAGAGCAATGGAGAGGGCTGGAGAGATGGCTCAGGGGTTAAGGGAACTGACTGCTCTTCCAGAGGACCTGAGTTCGATTCCCAGCAACCACATGGTGGCTCACAACCATCTATAATGACATCTGGTACCCTCTTCTGTACACTGTATACATAATAAACAAATGAGCAAGTAGGAGTTAAGATCATGATAGGGAAACCCACAAAGACAGCTGACCTGAGCTCACAGGAGCTCATGGACTCTAAGCCAACTGCTAGGGAGCCTGCATGGGGCCAACCTAGGCCCTCTGCATGTGGGTGACAGTTGTGTAGCTTGGTCTGTTTGTGGCCCCTAGCAGTGGGACCAGGATCTGTCACTGGCTCATGAGCCTGTTTCCTATGGTGGGATGCAGGAGGGAGGAGCTTGATCCTGCCTCAGCTTGGTTTGCCATGCTTTGCTGGGGACGCCTTACCCTTTCTGAAAACAGATAGGGAGGGGGAAGAAAGGTGGGGGAGGAAACCAGATAAGAGGAGGAAGGGGAAACTGTGTTTGGCATGTAAAATAAATGTAAAATTTGGGCTGGAGAGATGGCTCAGCAGTTAAGAGCACTGACTGTTCTTCCGGAGGACCTTAGTTTGATTCACAGCATCCACATGGCAGCTGACAACTGTCTGTAATTCCAAGATCTGACACCCTTACACAGTTATACATGCAGGCAAAACACCAATTCACATAAGATAAAATAAAAAAAATAAATATTTTAAAATAAGTAAATAAATAAATTTAAAATTTAACAACAACAAAAGGTGCATACCACCACTACCATGGGCCAGATTTGTAGTGTGCACAGGCCAATTCCAGAAGGTTTGGGGCTTTTTGTCATTTTGGTTGCTATTGTTTTAGTTTACATACAAATTATATTTATAACATATGTATAAATTTATGTACACTTATAGCATACATTATAAATAAATTTTTATATAACACATTTATAATATTATATATAAATTTATATATGTGCATAAGTATATATTTATGTAGTATATATAAATAAATATATAGAGAGAGGGGAAATTTGTTAGAATGACTTACAGGCTATCACAGGTAATCCAATAATGGTTGCCTATGAAGGGAAGGTCCAAGAATTCAGTAGTTGTTCAGTCCACAGGTGGGCTGTCCCAGCTGGTCTTTGGTGTGATCAGAATCCCAAAGGTAGTATCTAATGCCAGTGAAGGAATGCTCTTGCCAGGGAGACAAATGCAAGCAAACAAAAGGCAAACCGTTCCTCCTTCAGAACTTATATAGGCTCCCAGCAGGAGGCAGGGCCTAGATTACAGGTGTGATCCAGATTAGAGCCAGGCCTCGGTGCACGCCTTTAATCCCAGAATTGAGGAGGCAGAGGCAGACCGATCTCTGTGAGTTCAAGGCCAGCCTTGTCTACAAAGTGAGCTGGGGGGCGGGGAGTGGATCTCCCCCACTTAATTCAAATTAAGCAAACATCCCAAATGTGGCTCATTTAGGGGTTTTAATTAATTCCAGATGTAGCTGACAACCAAGAATAGCATCATACCTACTGAGTCCCCTTCACATTCCCCACCCCGTCAGCCCTGAAGATTTCTTTCGTGTCTCAGCGGACAGGTAGCTCACAATTATCTGTTACTAAGCTCCAGGGAGCTCTGATGTCTGTGCCCCTAAATTCTCTTCTCTCTTGCACACACACACACACACACACACACACACACACACACACACACACACTGGAAAAGAGGTTATTTGTAGTGAAAATAATTCAATAAATGAATCAATCTTTGGGAAAACAAACATTTGAAAATCCCAGGTTGGGGCTGGACAGATGGCTCAGAGGTTAAGAGCACTGACTGTTCTTCCAGAGGACCTGAGTTCAATTCCCAGCAGCCACATGGTGGCTGAGACCATCTATAATGAGGTCTGGTGCCCTCTTCTGTAAAACTGTATGCATAATAAATAAATAAATCTTTAAAAAAAAAAAAAGAAAAGAAAAGAAAATCCCAGGTTTTTCATGGATTTCATTATCCAAAGCATTCACTTCAGCTGTTGCTAAGTCACTGCTCGTGAGTCTGGAAAGTTTTCCCAGTGACTCAAAACAAGGGCTAGCAATACGGCTCAGGCGTAATGGAGATTGCCACTAAGCCTCGCCTGAGTTCCAATCAGCTCATCAGCCCTGTGTTAGTTTTAGTATTTCTTTCTCAAAAAGGATGCAGTCGGAGGTGTATCTTGATGATAGAGCACTTCTCTAGCACATACAAAGCCTTAGGTTCCAACACCACATACACACACAGGGCAGGGGTCATGCTAGGCAGAGGATATAGATGAGTGGTCTTGGATATAGCTAGCTGACTCATGGCTACGGATACGGTCCCCAGCACTGAAACTAATTAAATAAACCAGATGGTGGAGATGCACGCCTTTAATCCCAGCACTTGAGAGACAGAGGCAAGTGGATCTTTGTGTTTACAAATTGAGTTCTAGGACAGCCAGAGCTACACGGTGAAACCCCATCTCAGAATCCACCCCCAATTCCCCCGACACTCCCACCCCCTGCCAAAGAGAGAGAAAGGAAGGAGGGAAGCAAAGACAAGAAGGAAGAAAAAGAAAAGGAAAGCTGGGGCTGGAGAGATGGCCCAGCGGTTAAGAGCACCATCTGCTCTTCCAGAGGACCTGGGTTCGATTCCCAGCACTCACATGGCAGCTAACAACTGTCTGTAGTTCCAGTTCCAGGCAAACCCCAAGGCAAATAAATAAATAAATAAAGTTTTTTTAAAAAAAAAGAAAAGGAAAGGAAAGCTTTGGGAATCCTCGGGTACAGCAGGTCCTAACGGTTAAACTGTATTCCTTCCGTGTGTCTTGAAGAGCTAACTTTCCATACTTCACAACCTGACAGTATTACCGTGACAGAAGCTGAACGCTGCTCTCTAGAAGAGCAGTGTCCTTAACCACTGAGCTGTGTCTCTAGCCCCAGGGGTATAATTTTTTTTTTTTTTAATTAAAAACTTCTATTTATTTATTTGCCTTGGTGTTTTCCTGGAACTGGGAACTGTTACTACAGACAGTTGTGAGCTGCTATGTGGGTGCTGGGAATTGAACCCTGTTCCTCTGGAAGAGCAGTCAGTGCTCTTAACCACTGAGCCATCTATCCAAGGAGTAGCCACTCATGTCAATAATCTCAGTATTCCAGGGGCCGAGGCAGATGGATTGCCATGAGTTTGAGGTCAGCTTGAGCTATATAATGAATTCCAGGCCATCCTGGGCTGCAGAGTGAGACCTTGTTTCAGAAAGAGAAGCAGCATGAGGCTGGAACAATGTCTCTGCAGTTAATAGCACTTGTTGCTTTGTAGATGGAGGCTGAGTTCCCAGCTGGGTGGCTTACAACCCTGTGTAATGACAATTCCAGGAGTTCCAGATGCCCTCTTCTGGCCCTCTTGGGTATTGCAGGCACATGGTACACAGACATGTATGTATATATGCAGGCAAACACTTATACGCATACATTTACATTTTTATTACAATTATTTGGTTTTTGTATACATGGAGGCCAGAAGGCAACTTCCGGGAGTCCCTTTTTCTACCACCAACTGTGATCCAGGGACAGAACTTGTATTGTCAAGCTCTCTCATGGCGGGGCTCTGAATCATCCCACCAGCCCCGTTTCTAAAGATTTTACTGTGCATGTATCTGTCTTGTGAGTGTGTGGGGCAGGGGCATGCTCTCAGAGGCCAGAAGAGGGCACCAGAGTTCACGGAGCTGGTGCTCTAGGAATTTGTGACCCACCACGATTGATCAGCAAGCAATGGTAACTTCTGAGTCGCCTGCTGACGCCTGCATTCTTAGAGATGGTCAGGCTGGCTCTGCTCCCCAAGTAATTAAGGGTGACCCCCTCATAGAACTAAGATTGGCCTTGGATTCCTAACCCCCCCCCCCACCTCCACCTTCTGAATACAGGCTTACATTGTTAGGCTTCCTGAGCATAAATGACTCACTCCCTCAGCCCTGTAGAACCTAAGAACTACAGATACACAGAGAAAAGCGAACTCCCCTGCCTCTCAGGTACGGATAGTCTAGAGAAAGCTGGGCAAGTGACACTGTCCAACTTCCACACAGGAGACAAGAAGATAGGTCAGCTTAGAAACCAGAAATCGAGGTGAGTGAACAACATCCAACCTAAGGGCTGAAATTGTAAATATTTTTTTTGTATTTAAATAAATACGTTCTACACATCCAGGACCAGTTGAGGCCAGTCTGGGCTATATAAGACCTTGTCTCAAAAAGACCAATACATAAATAAAAATAACATGCATTAGTGGTTATATTGGTTGAAAGCCTAGCCATGGACCATCTCAAGGGGACATTCTAAGAGTGACTATGTTTGCTCAGGCATCTGGGCGATGGTGGTGCACACCTTTACTCCCAGCACTCAGGAGGCAGAGGCAGGTGAATCTCTGTGAGTTCGAGGCCAGACTGGTCTATAAATCGAGTTTCAGGACACTTGAAAAACAAACAAAAAAAAAAAAACAACAACAGCAAAAAAAAGGAGCTAGAGAGATGACTCAGCGGTTAAGAGCACCGTCTGCTCTTCCAGAGGACCCGGGTTCAATTGCCAGCACCCACATGGCAGCTAACAACTGTCTGTAGTTCCAGTTCCAGGC
>PVIH01001738.1:0-146656 GCA_004025045.1 Sigmodon hispidus | reverse complement strand
GAGATGGCTCAGCGGTTGAGAGTACCGTCTGCTCTTCCAGAGGACCAGGGTTCGATTCCCAGCACCCACATGGCAGCTAACAACTGTCTGTAGTTCCAGTTCCAGGCAAACACCAAGGCAAATAAATAAATAAATAAATGTTAAAAAAAAAAAAAAGAAAGAAAGAAAGAAAAAATGTAGATAGGAGCCACCATGCCCTGTGGGAGAGGGGGAGGGGCCAGGGAGAGGGGGAGGAGCCAGGGAGAGGGGGAAGGGATATTTGACTCAGAGGGACAAAGGACTGCTGATGTGGGATGTCTTTCTGTTTGCTGTGAATTATCATTGGATAATAAAGAAACTGTTTGGCCTATGGCAAGGTATCTTAAAAGCAGGTAGGAAATCCAAGCATAGATAAAACAAATAGAGGGCAGAGTTAGACAGAGATATGTAGAAATAATTTAAAAAGATAGATTATTAAATCTACTTTGTTCCAAGAAACAATTGCTAATCTCAAAATATTTTACATTAATATAAATTTAGATTTATTGATACAAATTTTAAGTTAACTTGCTATACTGTATGTATATATCTACTCTTATTTAAAATATTATGTTTATATAACTCATTTAAAATTATAATATATAATTAAAAATATAGATTAATAATTAGTCATTTATAATAATCAAGCTTATAGTCATGTGAGTTAAGTTTTTTAGATATGCAAACATGTATTTCAATTAAATAAATAATTTTCAAGCACTCCAAAGACCTACAAAATATAACATTTAAATTTTTTTCAAAGATTTATTTATTTATCATGTATACAATGTTCTGCTTGCATTCCTGCAGGCCAGAAGAAGGTACAAGATCTCATCACAGATGGTCATGAGCCACCATGTGGTTGCTGAGAATTGAACTCAAGACCTCTGGAAGAACAGCCAGTGCTCTCAACCTCTGAGCCATCCCTCCAGCCCCTAAAATATTTTAAAAACTTAGACTTTTCTAGACAGTGAAACAGGTCTGCTCCTGGTAACACAAATCTACTTAAAAAAACAAAAACAAAAACAAAAAACTCCATATATGATTTACTTTCTTTATGACAAAAGTTAGTCATTAAAGAAAAAACTGTTCTTGCCTTGACTGCCTAACAATATGCAGGTTATATAAACTAAACATGCAAGACCCATAGAAAATGACCTCTAAACTCTGTCAAAAAAGCCAAGATTGTCCTTCAATTTCCTGCTTCCCAGAGACTGCCAGACATTCTTCAAGGAGAAATAAAACAACTGATAAACCACGCCAAAATAGATAAAATAGTCCTTCAAATTTCCTTTTTCACTAAAAAGTCTGCCAGAGACTCTAGGCCTGTAGGCTGAAGATAAATTATAAAAAAATTTTGGGTGACTATCCAGGCAACCAGATGTCTCTATCATTTTTACAATTTAAAAGTGAAAAACATTTCCTATTTACTCAGATATTATATCCTTCTATAGTCTTTAATAAAATTAAATATTAAATAGTTATAATTATAGTTTTCTTTAATTATAATAAAAGATAAACATAAAGCTTTAGACTCACAAAAATAAAATAAATGATAAGATATTTTCTTTAGTTTTACTAAATACAAATAGACTAAATATTATAACTATAATTCTTGCTTGATAACTTTTATTTTATATAACTTTACTATGTTAAAATTAAAACCTTCCTTTTTGCTTAGACAAAAAAAGAGAAGTGATGTAGGATGTCTTTCTGTACGATGTGAATTATCACACTGGATAATAAGGAAACTTTTTTGGCCTATGGCAAGGCATCTTAGAAACAGGTGGGAAATCCAAGCATAGATAAAGCAAAAAGAGGGAAGAGGCAAACACTAGATCCAGCCGCTCAAGAATTAACAAGTAAAAAAAAACATAGGTAAGTCATCGGCCATGAGGCAAGACAGATTAATACAAATAAATTAAGATGCAAGAGCTAGCTAACAATATGCCTGAGCCATAGGCCAACCAGCATATAATTAATATTAGCTTCTGTGTGTTTCTTTGAGATCTTAAGGTTGCTGGTCCAAACCTCAGGGCTAGACAGAATTAAACAACTTCAGGCAGGTCCAGACCTTAAGGCTACTCTAGACCAAAAACTACTCACTTCACTCTGGATGGAGAGGAGACAGGTATGGCCCATAGGTCAATGGCAGCTTATAAAGGTAAAAGGGAGACCCAGTGTTAGGATGAGGGGCTTAATTTTGATTGGACAGGTTAATTAGGGCAGCCAGAAGGGGGCTTTTGATTGCTGGACTTCAATACTTCGACAGCTGGACCTTGGTAGTCAGCCTCAGGAGGAGGAATTGGGGGTTAGCTTTCCAATGTAATCTAATGATTTTCAGCAAGGCAGAGGGAATGGGGGAGACGGGCAGGGCCCGCCGGAGGCCTGCTTGTCATGTTCGGGACAGCTGGGGTCCCTTTACAAGCTGCAAAGAGAACTGTCAGTCATTCTAGAAATACTGGAGAATCATGGGAAAATCAAATTGTTGTATGTAGGTAGCATTGCCCCAAGGCTCCAGAACTGCCTTTCTAAAAAGATTTATTTATTTATTATGTATACAGTATACAGAAGAGGGTACCAGATATCATCATAGATGGTTGTAAGCCACCATGTGGTTGCTGAGAACTGAACTCAGGACTCTGGAAGAACAGTCAGAGCTCTTAACCTCTGAGCCATCTCTCCAGCCCCAGAACTACCTTTAAACTAAAGATAAGTCTAAAAAATGGCCATAGGCTCTTAACCAGATTCCTCTCTCCAGACAAAACATGAACACTCCCTGCCCCCCCCCCCCCGACAGGGTTTCTCTAAGCAGCCCTGACTGTCCTGCAACTCACTCTGTAGACCAGGATGGCCTCAAACTCACAGAGATCTGCCTGCCTCTGCTGATCCAGCCCATGCTTTACTAGGTAGTGGTGGCACATGCCTTTAATCCCAGCACTCAGGAGGCAGAGGTAGGTGGATCTCTGAGAGTTCAAGGCCAGCCTGGTCTACAGAGTGAGTTCTATCACAGCCAGGGCTGTTACACAGAGAAACCCTGTCTTGAAAAATAAAACAAACAAAAAAGTGACCATAGTCCAGGAAGACTTCTCCCAGCAGGGCACTACTACAGATTGGATGCTGAATGGTACAAAGAGTCTTGTATACAGAAGGCTGGCCACCAGCTTGGTAGTACCCTTAGGAGGTGGATTCTAATGGGAGATCCTTAGGTCACTGGGGTGGGCCTTCCAGCGGGGGACTGGAGGATTTGGCCCATCCTCCACTCTTCCAATTCCTGTGTAGGAGGTAAGCTTCCCTCCCAGCAAGTCCTTTGCTATCTGACTCCTCAGCCTGCACATGATAGATCCCACCAACTACAAGGTAGAAATTCTAAAACCAGGAGCCAAGGGCCTGAGAATGTAGTTTAGTTGAAGGACATGGTTCTTCCATTTATGAGGCACTGGGTTCTACTCTCAACACTGCAGATTTTAAAAAGAAAACAAATGGGATCTTGGGACTGCCTGCCACCTGCCCAGGGAGGGGGATGGGGAGATGTGGAGAACTTTCCTGCTGAAGCTGTGTGTGTGAAGGCAGCATGGAAGGAGCCTGAGGCTGATGGATGGACAGAAAGGCCTGGCAGAGCTAAACACCATATCCTGGGTCACATACTTAAAAACTGCTTAACAAACAAAAAGAAAAAATTAGCTGGGCGGTGCACACACCTTTAATCCCAGTTGAGGCAGGCAGATCTCTTTGAGTCTGAGGCCAGCCTGGTCTACAGAGTGAGTTCCAGGACAGCCAGGGCTACACAGAGAAACCTTATCTTGAAAAACCTACATGTTTTGCCAGCATATGTTAATTCCAGAGAGGCAAGAAGAAAGCGCATCGATCCAAATCCTAGGGACCAAACTAATGAAGGCAAGCAGTTGATTAAAACAGGCCTTTTCATTTGTGACCCCCTAAGGTGGAGTTGAAGAGGTCAGCATTGGATACAGGAAGACAGGATTCTACTGTTTTCCAAATAGGGGATTTGGAAGGCAAATAGGCAGGGTTACAGGAACATAAGCATACACGCTAGTCCTGACGACCTCCTAAAACAAAGACATGATTGCAAGGTTGTATACCATGGTAGCCATAACAACAGGTAGTCATAACCTTTTAAAACAAAGGTAGGGTTACAGGATGGTTATAAAAAATTTCTTAAAACAAAGACATGGTTGCTGTTTCTTGGAACAGGCAGTCCAGAACCATTTGTAGTTAAGATTCTAGGTCCCTGAGAAACAGCTTTAATAAACAGGAACGAGTCTAGTTTGTCTTGATGATAAGATGGTTTTTAAGCCTAAAATGGAAGCATCAATAGGTCTGTGCACCATGTGTGTTCCTGGAGCCTGCTGAGGTCAGAAGGGGAGCTGGTCCCCTGGAACTGGAGTAATAGAAGGTTGTGAGCTGCCTCCTGAACACTATGGCTTGAACTCAGGTCCTCCGGAAAAGCCACAAGTGCGATCTCAGCCTCTGAGCTGTTTCTCAAGGCCTTGAGATTTATTTTCAAAGCATTTGGAGTCAGGCATTATCTAGTGGGGAAAATGACTATAATGCTCAATCTCTTGACACCAAATGGATGAATAAATGACTGAATGAACGAGTAAAAATTTAATGGTGTTCTCATCATACCTAAGAGTTAGTTACTCTGTAACACAGGATGCTGTGGAGTGCTTAGGAACTTGTAATGTGCAACTTTGACCACAAGGTGGAGCCACAAAACCGTCTTACTTTCATAATAACAAAGGCAAAGTTTGTTGTGGCACTGGAGTCCTGTCCTTTGCAAACTGAGACCTTTGCTGGTTTGTGTAGACCAGATTGGCCTCAAAGGTCGTCAGCCACTGGACCTCAGCCACTGGAGTGCTGAAATTACAGGCATATGATACCATGCTGCCCCTCAAGACTGAGGTTTTAAAACAAGAACAGCAGCAAATGCAGTGTCCCAGGGTTCCACTGTGGATGTCTCTGTGTCCTTAGAAAATTACATATAGGGCAAAAGAATTGACAAGTGTCAACCTAACAGATGATATATGTGTGAAATAGATGTTTATTTGGGGGCCTAGGGGCAGGGGTGGAGGGGTGAGTGGGTGTGATCAGTTGATAAAAGCATTTACTACAAAATCATGAAAAGACTTGGTTTACGGGGTGAGGGGGGGGTTGTTTATTTGTTTTTGAGATAAGGTCTGGCTGTTCTGAAATTCATGATATAGACCAGGCTGGCCTTAAACTCACAAAGATCTTCCCAGCCTGGTTTGTGGTTTGTAATCTCAACTCTCAGAGGCTAGTCCCTGGTGCAGATGGCCACCCTGCCCGTAGCCTAACCTCAGGTCAGAGACCTTCTCTTACAAAATGAGAATGGTATTGCACAAATTCTACTTAGTATTATAATAAAAATCCAGAGCCAGATACTGGAGAAAGCTAGAATATCAGACAGGGGAACAAACCACAGCCAATTCTCACCCAGTCAACTCCTCAGGCTGAACAGGGTAGGTCCTATCTTCAAAGGTCCTCAGACTCCATGGTTGCTCAGATCAAATCTGAACATCTGCCTTCTCCTGCCGTATTTTCTTTCTCTGTCTAGCTATTTTACTTTCTGATTCAACTCTGCTAGAGCTAGGATTAAAGGTGTGAGCTACCACTGCCTGGCTGTTATCAGAGATCAGATCTCTATCTCCCTAGTGACAGGATTAAAGGCATGGGTCACCACTCCCAGACTTTAAGGGTCTGGCTCTGTGGGTGTCTTGTCCTCTGATATTCAGGCTACTTTTATTCTGTTCTGCCCAGTCTCAGCTACTTCCAGAAAAAATCCCCAGAATAATGCAAATGCAAGGCAAGGTTTATTGCAGTTGCACAACGAGCTCAGATCCTGCTATTCGGAACTGAACTAAACGGGCTACCCAAAAGCAAGCCTTTTTTAAAAGCAAACATCAAATAAAGACCCTAAGAATGCTGTTATCAGGCTGGGGAGTGAGGGCTCAGGGAAAGCTGCTTCACTATCTCTGTCAGGTGGGCAGCTGCTGGCTAACTGCCTCCCAGCTGGGCCAGAATGACCTCTGATTACCCAGTACCTTGGGCACGCACTTGGCCTTAGGGGTTTAGAAACTTCTCAGCTCCCATAATAGCACCAGGCCTCAAGTTGGAGAGACTTTAGTTTCCACAATTCAATATACAATATATCACCACATACATATACACACACACCCATACACAACCAAGGCCACCATGGACCTTAGTCACATAAAATGCTATAAAAGAAGAAACCAGGGGCTGGAGAGATGGCTCAGAGGTTAAGAGCATCTGTTCTTCCAGAGGCCCTGAGTTCAATTCCCAGCAACCACATGGTGGCTCACAACCATCTATGATGACATCTGGTGCCCTCTTCTATATACTGTATACCTGGGCTATAGGACTATACAATGTTATTCCAGGCTAGCCTTGATACACAAGACCACACACACACACACACACACCATACACAGAAAGTGAGGTCTGATTCACTGTTAGATATTCCACCTGCTTTGCTGCACTGGTGAACGATGCCAACAAAAGGTCCAGGCACTGCTGGTGTCCAAGACGATGCAGCCTGGCTCATCAGGGCCCTTGTATGTTCTGTTCTCAGTTCCATGATCCATGCAGAGAGCTCCAAGATCCTGAGTACTAATGTGCTCACATTCTCCCCTTAACAGGTTTCTCAGGCTACAGTGCCCCCAGGACTGAACTCTGTTGCTACTTGGCTCAAAGAACTAAAAGAACATTCCCACAGAATACAACAGGAGGAAGTCTAAGAGATGGGATTCTGGGAAGAAGATGACATTATTTTTATATAAATTATCTTTATTTATATGGCTTACAAAAGGTATAAATATGATTTCTGTAAAACCAATCACCTGCACACTCAAGCAGAGTCCATGAAATGGAGTATACGGCTCTCTAAGCTGGACAGAAAGATTAGAACCAGTGGCCCCCACACCATTTAACTGGAGGCAAGTGAACAACTTTCTTCGTAACAGAGGTGGCTTGTCAGGGATGGTGGGTGGCGGAGGTGTGTGAGGCTTCAGAGCACGTTTGTGAAGAAGGCACTTAGTGGGAAGCATGCCTGAGGCAGACACCAGTGACATCTGAAGGGACAAACAGGACACCAGGTGAATACAGGTCTCACCTCCCAGATCTCATGCCACCACAAGCAGGGAGCAACAGGATGCAGGGACAAAGGGACCTTCTCCACATGGGCAAAAACAGAGAGCAGCAGCCAGCAACCCTTTACCCATGCTGGGAAGCGGTCTGGAAGTGGACAACCACTGAACGCAGGACCAAAATTTTGGAATTCTCAAGTCCAGGTACAAACTGGGCTGGTGAACTGGAGGAAACTGTCGTGATTTGTTGGGTAAGACTTCATGATCTCAAAGTGTCAGTGACCAGCGAGTGTCTGCACTGGTGGGCAAGGCCTGAACGCAGAGGACAAAACTGACCGGGCAAGGCCTGTGGAATGGTATGAGGCAATCCTGTCACCTCTTATACTAGACTAAGATGCTGGAAAGCAAGCTTTCTGGCCAGGCACTCTGTTGAGATAACTACCTATCACCCTGCTCTTCAGACAGGGAAGACAGAGGCAGGGGCATAACAGCCTTCCCAGACCCCAGGAACAAGCTAGTGCCATGTGACCCACAAAAAGAAAATATGACCACCGACTTGAGTTTTCCAAGCCCTGATGGCACATGACACTCTACAGTCATCATCACTGTGAGGTCTAAAAAAAAAAAAAAGGTGCCTCTTAAGAGTCATTCTGATGCCAGGTGGTGGTACTCGCCTTGGATCCCAGCACTCTCTGGAGCCAGAGGTAGGCAGATCTCTGAATTTGAGGCCAGCTTAGTCTACAGAGCAAGTTCCAGAGCATCCAAGGCTGTTATACAGAGAAACCTTGTCTTGGGAAAAAGAAAATAAAACTAAAAAGTCAGTCTGCTGGTCCTAAAAATCAAACTGTGCCCCCTCTCTAATTACGCTCTGTAAGATGCTCCAGCTTCAGAGTATAGGGACACACTGAGGCAGGCCGGCAAAGCAGAGTCACAGGCCCAAATAGGCCAGTGCCTACTTTGTAAATAAAGTTTTATTGGGACACAGCTACACTCTTTGTGCACTGACTGGTTATGGCTGTTTTGTGCTAACTGGAGACAGTGCGAGAGACCCTGTCAGACCGTTGGCTGAGGAAGTCTGCGGGCTACTGTCTTAGAGGCTAAAGGCATCCAAGGAATAGCCCCTTTTGGAAAGGGTCTTCAAAAAAGAAGCCTCAAGTATTTAGTCACTAGAACCCGATTCTGTTGGAAGTGCCTGAGCACAGGGAAGCTACACTTCACACAGAATCTGTTATGCAGTCAGGAGTCACCAGTGTGTCCTGGTGTCCCTTCCCCACATGCCACCCACGTGAAGCTATGGTCTATGACCTGGTCTCTGAAGCTCAGAGAAGGCATGAACGAGTGTGTGCAAGCATGGGGCCACTCGGTATACGTGCATGCATGTATGAGCACATACATGCACATTTACACACACACTCGATCATCCCCGAAAGGGGCAAATGTTGCTCTTCTTGTTCTGGGGCAGGTCCAGGGCAGCCGCTTTCTGCTCCTGAGGGTTCTGTGATAAGGAAGTTTCCTATTTGGTGTTTCTCATTCACATGCCAGCTTGCTGTCAAAGCTGGACAGCCCGATGGCGAAGGCCTGAAGCGCACACAGTGGGTAGTTATAGTCTAGTGTGAACACGTCATCAGCCACACGTCCAAACTGCATGACTATGTAGTCAGCTGGAAACAGAAGAAAACAAACACGTCAGGCATCAATGTGGTTGTACTGAGGATGGGCCAGACTAACCATAAGTTCTTTTTAAAATGGGCAGGTCGGGGGGGGGGCTGGAGAGATGGCTCAAAAGTTAAGAGAGCTGACTGTTATTCCAGAGGTCCTGAGTTCAATTCCCAGAGCACCTGCCTAGGATGTGGGAGGTACTAAGTCCCACCCCAGCACAAGAAAGAAGGAAGGCAGGAAGAAGCTGGGTGTGATGGCAAACACTTGTAATCCCAATATTCAGGAGAATAAAACAGGATTATAACTCCACTGGCTGGGCCTACATTGCAAGACTGTCTCAAAAAGGTAAAATCAGAAGTTTCTACTTTTTCTCTTCTCCCTAAAGACTGGGACATTATTCCTGACTAACATGGAGGACAGAAGGAAAGCCCAGAGAAACTGGTGGGACCGGTGGTGATTGCAGTTACCTGGCTGGCTGTACTTGAACCTGGGTCCCCACCTAAGACTTCTTTGCTATACCACTGAAGGATGCTCACACTCCTCTGGCCCTGTGGCTCTGCTTTTCACTCCCTGCTGGTCTGGATTCTTTAGCCACTCCCTCCTGGCATGGCTGCCCCGGCCAGGGTAGAAGAACTCATTTCTCATCCCTACCCAGCCCTTGCTCTGCACTTACGGTCGTTCCCGTGGACGATCTGAAAGTTTTTCACTGACGCCTGGGTGACCCTGCCATGGAAGTTGAGGACATAGGACTGGGTGTCGTCACTCCACACCGGGGCCTTGTTGTGCAGTTCAATCAGGTTCTCCATGGATTTGTTTTGCCATTTTGAAAGCAGGCTCTCTTGTTCCTGTGGAGAGAAAATGACTGTCGTGTAGTTACAATTCTGAGAGTCAGAGGGTGGGAAGGGGGGAAAAAAGATTGAAACCCCAATGGAAAACCGAAGCCAAACATCAGCACAAGCTTTGGGATTCTTTTTAACATTTTTTTTTTCTACTTTAAAAATAATTACTGATCTTTGTTTTAAGTTACAGATGGTCGTGAGATACCCTGTATGTGTGCTGAGAAGTAAACCTGGGTCCTCTGGGAGAGTACCAGTACTTTTAATCACTGAGCCATCTCTCCAGACCCCCAGCTTTAAGATTCTGATGAGCCATCTAGCATTTTTCAAGTCAACATCTCTGGAACATCCCATCCTGGGGGTCCAGAGCTACAACAAGAGCTACAGACCATCAGGTTCTAAAGAAGCAATGCTTTTTTTCTTTTCTTTTTTAACTGATTTCTTCTGTACAGTATTTCTGAGTTTGAGGTATATCACTGTCTTCTACACACCTTTGCTGATGGAATATAATTTTTCTTCCCATCTTTGAGACCCGGTCTCACTGTGAATATATTTTTACTTACATTTCGTGGCCGAAATGGGATGCGTTCATGATTCATATTCATCCCCGGAATGATCACAGACATTTTCCTAGGACCTTTAAAACCCAGTACATTTGTTTCCTGAAAGACAGTAAAATAGGCAGAATTTGGAAAAGGAAGGGAAGAAGGAACCTTGATTAGCTTTTACAGGAAACTTCCTCTGGCACAAAAAAAAAAACCCACCATCCTCGAGAGCACCCGAAATCAGTTTTATTTCTTTGCTGGATCTAAACAAAGAGCCTGAGAACTGAAGTCAGGCATGGTGAGTGGCACACGCCTGCACATACAAGTCCCAGCACTTGCAAGGTTGAAGTGAGAAGATTGCTTGAGCCCAGGAATTTGGGGCTAGCCTTAGCAAAGTAGTGAGGCCTTGTCAGGAAGGAAGGAAAGAAAAGAAAGTCATCTGTGGTGGTACACACCTTTAATCCCAGAAATCAGCAGGTTGAAGCAGGAAGGTTCAGAGTTTGAGGCTAGCCTGGAATAGGTGAGGGCATACAAGAGGACCCTGTCTCAAAAGAAAAAAGCAAACCAAAACAACAACTACCAAAAAGATCAGGAAGAGAAGAGGTTAGTGCGGAACCATAACTAAATCGGTGATCCAAAGCCAACTAAAATGCAAATATAAGAAAGGGTGCTCCTAAAAGACCATCAAGGGAAGAGGAGAGAGGTTGGCTTTTGGCCTGGCTGGCCGCACAGGAGGACAGAGGAGGGAGCACCAGGCAAGGCAAGGGCGGCACTTACATAGCAGATGGCGGCCAGCTCCTGTCGGGCGTGGGCCTTTTCCACCAGACCCTGGGCCTTGACTGGGTTGACACCATAGTCATACACTGTGAACTTGGTCCCCATGAGATTGGATCTAGTATCAGGAGAAAAAGCTACCATGATGATCTGCATTTTCCTCTTGAGGAGACACCTGTCTGCCTGCTAGCCAAACAGCAGCATGGATGCCATCTTTTCAAGGACCTCACAACACAAGGAAGGGCTCAGAATTCTTTCCTTATTCATTTAGATAGAGTCTTCCTCTATATCCTAGGCTGGCCTTGAACTTGTGACCAAAATTCTCTTGCTTCAGTCTCCTCAATTCTGGGATGATCGGCATGATCCACTATGTCTGGCCTAAAATTTTCTTTCTTTTAAATTTTTATTTAAAAGAATGTAATCAATAATTTGTTAATGATTATAAATAATTTAATAAGATAAATTATTATTATTATTTTAGTTATTGAGACAGGGTCTCTCTATGTAGCCCTAGCTGGCCTGGCACTCATAATCCACCTGCTTCTGTCTCCCAAATTCTGTGATTAAATGTGTGCCATTATGCCTGGCCTCAAAAGTTTCTTTTAACTTCTTTCTTTTTTCCTTTTTGGTTTTTTTTTAGACAGAGTTTCTCTGTGTAACAGTCCTGGCTGTCCTAGAACTCATTCTGTAGACCAGGCTGGCCTCAAGCTCAGAGATCCTCCTGCTTCTGCCTTCCAAGTGCTGGGATTAAAGGTGTGAATTACTACTGCCCAGCTAAGTTTTTTTGTTTTACTATTAACACATCTATATATTCAAATTGTATATATAAAAATGAACAAACAAGGGCTGGAGAGATGGCTCAGCAGTTAAGAGCACTGACTGTTCTTTCGGAGGACCTGAGTTCGATTCCCAGCATCCACATGGCAGCTAACAACTGTCTGTAATTCCAAGATCTGACACCCTTACACAGTTATGCATTCAGGCAAAACACCAATTCACATAAAATAAAAATAATTTTTTAAAAAATGAACAAACAAAAACATAGCAAAGCTTTGGGATGTAGCTCAAAGGTAAAGCAATTCCTTATCATATGTGAGGCCTTAGGTTCGATCCCTAGTAACAGAGAAAGGTGGGGGGGGCACAAAATAAATAAAACAGCAATTATGCAGAATTATAGAAAGGTTGGTGATCTGAAGCTCCATCACCTGAGTTTACCGATGTAACTTTCCCCTTCTCGAGACAAATCTGTGGGATCTGTGGAGACCAGGTAGTTGGATGTTTTGCTCTTTTTTCGCTTCCTACCAGCAAGAAGAAATATCTGAGAGAAGGAAAATGTCAGTCAAACACAAGTCCAATGAGAGTACAGTGTTTACCACTGTCTATCATGTGAAAAGAAGTCAATCTCAGGCTAGACTTGGTGGTGCACACCTTCAATCCCAGCACTCAGGAGGCAGAGGCAGGAGGATCTCTGGGAGTTGGAGGTCAGCCTGGTCTACATAGTGAGTTCCAGGACAGCCAGAGGTACAGAGAAACCGTGTCTCAAAAACAAAAAATAAGCAAACAAACAAAAAACACAAAATAAATAAATAAATAAATAAATAAATAAATAAATAAATAAACCGAACAATTCCAGCACTTGGAAGGTCAGGAGGGTCTGAGGTTAGGCAAGGCACTCGCAGTCCACGTCTGAGGCTATCCTAGGCTACATAGATCCCATATGAAGAGAGAAAAAGAGGGAGGGAGGGGGAAATAAGCACGCTCTTGCTGAGCTGGGTCAGCTCAGTGGTGGGTCCGCTCAGGGTGGGGCAGCTACCAGTGAGCAGGGCGGTGGGCTCCATCCTAGCACAGGGAATCATTTCTCCACTTCCTTACACTATGGACAAAAGCTTTTCTAGAGGGTGGGCCGGGGTGAGGAACTAGAGATCCTGCTCATGACTAGAACAATCTGATGACACTAAAGGCTTCTGGGTACATAACCCTTTCAGCCGTTGTGGTCTAACCAGTGGGACGACCCAGGCACAAGCAATTCCCACACAGCCTCACCCTCTCAGAGCATCTTAGGGTAAAGGGTGTAGCTTGATGGGGGAGTATGTGCCTAGTGTCGGTGATGTTTCCTGGCTAGCACTAGAAGAAAAAAGGAAGAAAACGGCCTAGGATGGACCCTATACCTTACGATTCTCCTCTTTCTCCAGGTGCATATAGTATGTGGGGAAGAGGCCCCGGTCCATGCCTTTCTTGTCCCTGGTTACTCGGCATTTCACTGTGACGCCTCGAGGGGCAGGACTATATGCGAAGTCCTCTAAATTCTCCACCTCTCCAAGCTGGGCATCAGCTTGCTGGCCTGTGACACCAGAAGCTCCTGTCTCCTGAAAATAAGAGTTTTTGTGAGCAACCAGAATCGGGCTCATTTCATCGCCTGCAATAGACACGCAGCATCAAAATCCTCCTACTGAGGTGTCAAACAGAGCACCAGGAGCCCCGTGTAAACACTTCCCCCGTGTTCAAGGATTATCACACTAGCCGCCAACGATGACATACCGAGGCTACTTTCTGGCTGGCGGCAGAACTCTCTTTTTCTGAATGAGCCGACGGGGAGCTGAGACTGCCCCCTTCCTCTTCTTCATTGTCGGTCTCCTCGTCGTAGTTCACGCTACTCAAGATGCCTGGCAGAAAACAAAACAGTCAGAAACTGCCAACTGTGGTCTGAAAAGATCATATTAGAAATAAAGAGGGTTTTTTTCTTTCTTTTTTCTTACTTAAAACATTCCTAACTGGGGCCAGCGAGGTAGCTCAGTGAGGAGAGGAGCTTGTTGCCAAGGCTGACAACCTGAGTTCAATTCCTGGGATCCACATGGTGGAAAGAGCTGGTTCCCTAAAGTTGCCTGACTGCTACATGTGTGCCGTGGATGTGTACACACACAAATAAAAATAATAATAAATCGCTAACTGGAACCAGATATATGGTAATGCATGTCTATAATCCCACTACTCAGGAGATAGAGGCAGAACAGAAGGATCAGAAAGTCAAGGCTATCCTTGTCTACGTAACAAGCTTGAGGCCAGTCTGGGCTACATAAGACTGTCTCACCACAACTACCTCCTATTACGCATTAGGCAAACTCCAAAGTCCTGCTATGGCCTCCCACATTTTATGGAACTTGTGACTACTACTTCTTCTTCTTCTTCTTCTTCTTCCTATTATTATTATTATTATTATTATTATTATTATGTATTTATTTTTAAAATCATGGCCTCACTAGGGAGCCCCGGCTGTCCTGGAACTCATTATGTAGTTAGACAAGGCTGGCCTTGAACTCAAGAGAGCCTCTGCCTCTGCCTCTGCCTCCACAAATGCAAGGAATAAAAGTGTGCACCCCCATGCCCCTACATCTCTACACCCAGAACCAGCCCCTCTCAGCCCTCCAGCCTTGCCCTACCCCCCCATCCTGCTCCAGGCTGCACCACTGCCACCTCCAGCGGCCAGTTCCTGTGCTGTCAGACCCTCAACTTCCTCTGCTTGCCAAACCAGCCAATCTGGGTGCTATCTAGGGACTCTCTGGCACCTTTTTCACGTCTAGCACAAAGCCACACACTTGGTTTTAAGACAGGGTCTCATGTAATCCAGGATGGCCTTGACTTTGTTACACGAAGAACCTAATCGAATGCCCTATCTCCATCTTCTAAGAGGTGGGATTACAGGCGTGTGTTTCTTCAGTGTTGGGAATCAAACCCGGGGCTTCAGTGCATGCCAGGCAAGCCCTCCATCAGCTGAGCTGCATTCCTAAGGCCACACAGCCTCAGCCAGAATAGAACAATCATGCACTCAGAACATGTTTTCTTTTTTAAACTCTTAAAAATTACATTTTAAGTTGCTCATTAGACAAATGTGTTTCTTCCCTTCCACATGGTTCCATTCAAATTCAGGCTCTCAGGCTTCCCAGGAAGAGCCTCGGCCCACTGCACCATCTCCTTGGCCCTCAGAACCTTTTTTTTTTTCCCCTCTTTCAAATGAAAATGTAGTTAGTTAACAGGTGTGTATAGAGGACAACTTGTGGCAAGCGGTCAATTTCTCCTTCCACCATATGGGATTCCGGGGATTGAACTCTGGCTGCTGGGCTTGGCAGCACACACCTTTAACCTACAAGCTGACTCCCAGAAGCTATTTTCTAGATGGATAAACATATGAACCTGTTTCAGTATCCAACTACTCTACCATGCTGAAGAGTATTCTCCCAGGTGGGAGCTGGCAATGCAGGTACCTAGCATACAGTTATTCCGGATTTCTCTGTCAAAAGAAATCTTATATTCTTAGACAACAGCATAAATGACCACTGCTGCCAAGCATCCCTACTTAGATGTCAAAGATGCTGAATCCTCAGGGCACACTAAGCAAGCCTGGGCCATTTAGATTATAAACCAATGACAGAAAGGAAGGCACCCTGTCTTAAACTCAGCAATCATCCTTACCGTGTTTTTGGAGAATCTCCTGAAGGTCTGGCTTGGAGGAAGTCTCCACAGGGCTTTCACCATCTGCACTTCCTTCAGGACCCTCTTCTGAGGCAGGGGAGCTCACTGACAGAACATGAGGTCTGCTTTCCAAATCCTGAGCCTCTGGCTTAAGGAAAGCAGCTGGACCATCAATGCCTAGGAGCAGAGAGAGAGAGAGAGATTGAGAGAGAATGTTAATCAGAATTGAGCTGGGTGGCCTGGGGGATGTGATCAGAACCAAGGCTACCCAGGATCTCAGTTCTCCTTCCTTAATGTCACATTTGTCCAGGACTGGGACCCACCCACTCTATTAACAGGCTTGGCTTCTTAAGCTGTACTTCAGAACCTGGGAGTAAGACCAAGTGCTCAGGTTCCAAGAGTTTTCATTTCTTTTGAGAATTTTGAAAATACATTCATTCATTTCAGATACAGTCACTTCCTTTGCATCAAAATCAATAATTCTAGGGTTGGACATGAACTTGACGGCCTCTTCCACGATTTTCTCCCCTAAACACCCAGAACACAATTATAAAGATTATGAAGGTGCTTAGGAAGGGTATCAGTACTATCCTGTGCACATCAGCATTTTCCTGCTTTATCTTGGGTCTGTGAAGACTGTACTTAAGCCAGGAGTGACACTGTCTAAATACACACCATGTAGGATGACATCGCTGCGTGGCGGCGTCTGAGGGTCTACCAAAGGCGTGTGCTCCTCCCCACCTCTTGGCTTTAACCTCCGCAGCCTAGCTTCTGGGTTTGGCTGCACCATGAGTGGTTCAAGGCGCTTCTTTCTCTGCTTCTTTTCCAGCAGCGCCCTCTAGGGAGAAAACTCAGTATTACAACATCTCGGAATAGCTTAGATGGCTTTAAAAAAAAACCAAACAAACAGAAAACCTAATCCTAAAAACTGTGAATTTCTTTTTGTTTCACAAGAAATGCAAACACTCCAGTTTGCAGTGGTGAAGCACATCCTTAATCCCAGCATTTGGGAGACAGACAGATCTCATTTTGGGGTATGTGTGAGGTATGGGTGTGTCTGTAACACTCACTGAGATCTGCCTGCCTCTGCCTCCCAAGTGCTGGTATTAAAGGTGTGTGTCCGACTGGAGAGATGGCTCAGCTGGTTAAGAGCACTGACTTGCTCTATCAGACTATCAGATGGACCCAGGTTCAATTTCCAGTACCCACATGGCAATTCACCCAAAACTGTCTGTTACTCCAGTTCCAAGAGTATCCAACACTGTCACACAGACATACATGTAAGCAAAGCATTAATGCAAATAAACTAAAAGTAAATCATATATTTTTAAAAAAAGAAAGATGTGTGCCACCACTGCCCACCCGGCTAGATGGAGCTCTTGAGTTTGAGGCCAACGTCGTCTACATAGTGAAGAAATGGAAACATTCAGGCAGGTTTTCCCCTCTTTTCTGAGATGAGGGGGGGTGGTCTTCCTATACATTCCAGGCTGATTTTGAACTAATGATCCTCCTGCCCAAATGCCCCAAATCTTGAGATTACTAGGATGTACTGCCACAGCTAACCTCAGTTTTGAATTCTTGTTCATCTTACAAAATTTATAATCAAATGACCTTGGGTCAGAGGTGAGAAGAAAGAAAAGGTAGCTGGAACATTCCTAGCAGAGAACAATTGAGTTTATGGGTAAAAGCCAGATAAAGAGCCAGGGGCCGGGGCGGAGGGGCCACTCCGCAGACCGATAGTTTGTATCTTAGATACTTTCTGTTATGGCCCTTGAGGCCTCATTTCCTTATGGTCCTTCACAAAAGGCAACAACAGGACAGGAAAGTGAAGGCAAGAACTAGAATCGAGGTCATGGAGGGATGCCACTTACAGGCTTGCTCCTCACGGCTGGCTCAGTTTTCTCTTATACATCCCAGGGACTGCACCACCCACAGTGGGCAGTGAAAACATTAGTCATCAATCAAGAAATGCCTCACAGGCTTGCCTTCAGGGTTAGGGTCTTCAGTGACTCCAGCTTGTGTTGTGTTGGCAAAAACGAACCTACACACCGCTATGTGTAAAGGCATGGTGATGATGGGGGTGGGAACTTGAACGCAGTACCTCTCATGCAGTCTCAGCCTCTAGGGAAACTGAAGCAGAACATCGATCCCAGGAGTTCACAGCCAGAGTGAGTAACAGGGTGAGATTAAGTCCCCGAAACCAAACCAAACCAGCAGGATAAAGCAAAAAAGTGAGGCAGAAAGGTAAGCTAGAAAGGGACACACTGCTGCATATACTATTTAAAAATTCTATTAATTTTGTGCATAAATGTTCTACCGACATGTAGCCATGTGTCCCACAGGCACGTCTGATGCTCACAGGGTTCAAGAGGGAGAATCCTGTTTGTTCGTTTGTTTTATTGTTTTAAACTATGACCAGCTTAGCACGGTTAGTCATTAGGGAGATGAAACCCAGCTGCCACTTCACAACCACTGAGATGCTAGTCCGGGAGACCAGAAATCTGCTTCGGTGGGAACTCATGTGGTTCAGCCTCCTATCTAAGCTGAATCTAGTCTTACAGAAATCAGGAATGATTTAAGGTCAGGCAGAAGCCATGAGCAAATGCTACACCATTTCTTTGTTAGAGACAGGGTCTCGATATGCAGATGAGGCTGGCTTTGAACCATCCCACCTGTATTTCCTCAGTGCTGGGATTATAGGCATGCCTATAGCATGCTCCATTGATTTTTAAAGATTGGTTGGTAATTTTTAAAGATTCTAGGAGAATCTCAGGTAAAATCAAAGAGATCATAACTAATAGCCTAAGAGAGAGTATAGAATACTGTCCTGATTGGTATTCATGATGGGAACTGGTCTTGCTGACCTCCGTGGTAGAAAGAATCACCTCATCTTTGCTGGTCCCTCCACTGTGCTTTACATGTGACCTGTTCTTTCTCTGCAGTTGCTCCTGTGGCTATGATGTGTGTGTGTTATAGTCCTGTAGCATCTATTTCCTGTTCTGTTTGGTGTCTGGTGATGCCCCTGTCTTAGTTAGGTTTCTGTGGTGATATATATTTAATAAAATTAGTCTGGAATATCAGGAGAGTCAACCACAGAGCCAAGCCACGAAAGCCAGGCAGTGGTGGTGTACGGGTTAGTCCCAGCACTTGGGCGGCAGACAGGAGGATCTCTGAGTGTAGACCAGCCTGGTCTACGAAAGTTCCAGGACAGCCAGAACTATTACACAGAAAACTCTGTCTCGAAAAAACCCAACCAACCAAACAAAAAGGCTGGAGAGATGGCTCTGTCCTCTGATATCCCAGACTAATTTTATTAAATATAGAATATATCACCAACGGTTTCTATTGCTGGGATAACACCATAACTACATTCACCTTACAACTTGAAGTACATCACAAAGAAAGTGCACTACAGATTTGCCTAAAGGCACATCTGATGGAGGCATTTTCTCAAGTGAGGTTCCTTTCCCAAATAACTCCAGCTGACATCGAACTGACATAACAGTAGCCAGCTCGGCCCCTTAGTTAAATCACAGCATGGGAGAGAAGCAGTAAGGGAAAGAGCTGGGTACAGAAGGGTCGCATGACAAGGCAGGAAAATGAAGAGTCTTTTAGCCTCTAAAACTCTGAGCTAAGTAAGTTTCTTTTTGAAAATAATGTACCCGGGGCTGAAGAGATGGCTCAGCGGTTAAGAGCACCATCTGCTCTTCCAGAGGACCCGGGTTCGATTCCCAGTACCCACATGGCAGCTCACAACTGTCTGTAGTTCCAGTTGCAGGCAAACACCAAGGCAATAAAATAAATAAATAAAGTTTAAGAAAAAAAAAAAAAAAGAAAAAGAAAAAGAAAATAATGTACCCAGTCTCAGGTATTTTATTATGGCAACAAGAAACAGGCCACTACAACTTTTATCTATTTATTTATTATCGTCTTTATTTTAGTGTTTTGAGGTAGGGTCTCCCTATATAACTCAGACTGACCTTGAACATGCAGTGATCAGCCTGTCTAGGGTTGGGACTGTTACCATGCCCAGCTACGTTCTTCTAGTTCATGGATTATTAACAAAACCAGTTTATTGCTCCCATCTTGAAATCACCACAGCCCAGAGTAAATTCTCACAGTGTTTAATGAGTAACCGTGAGCAATCACGTCCTCTCCTCTTTCTGGGAGCCCCAGTCAGTGACGTCCTCTAGGATCCCCTGCTCACCTGATTGTCCAGCTTCAGCTGTCGAAGCCTCAGTGTCTCGTCTTCAAAGGCACTGATTCAAAAACAACAAAAAGAAAGCACATAAAGACAACATCATTCCAAAAGCCTCTCCATTTCATTTTCTTCATACATGCATTCCCAGAGGGCTAAATGGAACAAATGGATTCTGCCTTTGAGGGTGCGCCTGTTTCCAGGTGTTTCCGGTCAGTCTAGGGCTTTCTGGTGTCACAAAATCAACAAGATCAGGCATTAGTAACATTGGTTTTGCAGAGAGATACTAAGGAGCACACAGACTGACACTACTGAGCCAGAAGAGAGCATCACATCCCTGAAGCCGGAGTTACAGGTGACTCCAGTTAGGGACTGAACTCAGGTCCTCTGCAAAAGCAGCAGTGCTTCTACCACTGAACTGTCTCTCCAGGCTCCTTTTTAATCTACCCATCAACCAACCAATCAACCATCCGACCGTCCATCCACATCTATCATCTAGTGTTTTGGGTAGAGCCACACTCCCAGCTCTGAGACAGTCTTCTTGTTGGAGGGTAAAATGGGTGGGCAGTGTTGGCACACACCTATAATCCCAGCACTGGGGAGGCAGAGGTGGGTAGATCTCTGTGAGCTTGAGGCTAGCCTGGTCTACAGAGCAATTCCAGGTCATCAGTATTATAGTAAGACCGTATCTCAAAGACAGAACGGGCTATGGGTATAGCTTGGTGGTGGAGGGCTTCATACACAAGGCATGAGTTCAAACCCCAGCACTGCAGAACAAACTAAACAAAGGAAGAACCAAGAAAACCCCAGGGCACTTATACCACCAGCTCCTCCCCGCAGCTACAGCCCATTTCCGGCCTCCCCGAGGGTCCCTGCATTTCCCCTGAGATGTTTCCATTTCCACCCTCACATGTTGTTAAATCCTAGCTGCATTAATACAGGGTGAGCAGTATTAGTGTAACAGTGGGCCTTAGTGTCAATTTGCAAAGGCGGCCACATCTAAAGACAAACAAATCCATCAGGAACAGTATGTGGGAAAGGCTGGCTGGGGAGAGAAGGCACCAGTGTGCAGCTTAGTATTTCCAACAGCTGCCGCAAACCTGCTTTTGCTCAGTGTTCTCACTCTCTGCCCCCAACACTAAACCAAAATTGTGATGCCTTCCGGCAGAGATAAAGACTATCCGCTCTCCTCCCCAGCGCTGAAATCCAAACAACCTGCCTGAACACCCCTGAAGCCTCCAGCATTCCTTGCAGGGCCTAACAGTCAGTACTCTGGGCTTGTCTTCAAGGCTGCACCCAGACACCGCGCCATTCCTTCCAGCAAGCCCGGGCAAGGTGAGCAGATGTAAATGACAGGGTATCATGAAAGCATTCTGACTGAACAAAACAGAAAATAGACGATACAGGACTATAACACGTACACACAGCCACAGAGCTCTAGATCCCAGGCTGTGGATGGGGCCTAATATGCACAAGGCTCTGACAAAATAAAGAAAAAGTAAACTGAAATTCTCGTTTGGCAGAAACTGAAATGTGCTCTTACAAGTAGAACCCTCTCCAGCCTCCAGCCCCACACTGCCATATGGACACAATGGTCTGGGTTTTTTCTTTTTCTTTTCCTGTTCTGTTCTCCTGAAGTCTCTGCCCTTATGGCCTACTCAATCCCTCAAAGCCCCCTTCCTAAGGCCGTAACTTTGCTGATTTGATTCACTGTGGTAAGAGGGTATGGACGGATACAGTTCTGTCACAGGACTTCACAGAACATGGTCAGTGGCCACGGCGGGGGGAGGAGGGTAAAGTGGAGATGGCAGGGAGCTTGACTACTGTGAAGAGAGCCAAGGCAGCGGGCTTCATGCTTCCCGGGATCTTCCAGTTGGAGGCCAGCCGACTACACAGCAAAACCCAATTAAAATCTCTAGGAATGAGGTGTTGAGGCATGTAGGTTTTTTTGTTTGTTTAACTTTTGTCTTTTTGTTCTCTGTGGAAGTGGATTTGTAGACCAGCTTAAACTCACATAGACCCACCAACCTCTGCCTCATGAGTGCTGAGATCAAAGGCATACTATACCAGACCACTCCCGCAGCTTAAAGGTTTAGGTTTTTTTAAAATGTGAGTAACCACTATTATATAAGAGATAAACTGAGGTGAAGAGCAAAGTTTACTTTTGAACTTTTTTGTAACCTTTTTTTTCTGCAAATTTGATTTCTTTCTTTTAAGCTATAATTATAAACACAGTTTATTAGGAAAGACAAAGCCACTCCCAAGAATGGGCAGGGGTTAGTAACTTAGGGAAAGGCATAGATGCAAAAGTCATTTCCCCCCAAATAAAATGGTAAGAGTTACAAAACAAGACATTTTGATAAATGTTTATTCTTAAGTATGGGTTGAGTAACTTTACCATCAATTCCTCAGCCCTTGATCTGTCTGCTTCTGCTTCCCCGGTGCTGGGATTAAAGGAGTGTGCCATGTGGCCATTTACCCTCGAATACTGCAACCAATTACACTCAGGGTATATTTCCAGGGAGCTGAGAGAAAGTGGACTGTGAAGATCTTTGCACAAGATCAAGCAGAGCTAGCCCATTCACTGCTGCTGGGGACAGTGGGCGTGGCTGTTTCAAACACACAAGAATCTTGAACAGCCTCCACTTCCACCTCCAGGCCACACTCCAACCTTCCCCAAGTTCTCGGGAGCTCAAGGCAGCTGAACAATCATGAGCAATCGCTCCACCAGAGAAGGATGCTGGGCTCCACCAGAGAAGGATGCTGGGGGATACAGCCAAGGATGTCAAGGCTCAGCCATTCCCCCCCCCACCCCCCCCCAAGGTCCTGGGGAGAGCAAAGCCTCTCTGCAGGAAGGGAACAGGGTAAGGCTTGCTGGCAGTGACACATGGCTCTTTTAGGAGGACTGGAAAAAAAGGTCCTTTACTGGTTCCTGAACATCTCAAACGCTGCCTGTCAGTCTCAGACACTAACTGAGAGGAGGTAACTGACAAGGAATGGCTTATCCTGGACACTAAATGCAAGAAATACGCTGGGGTGGGGTGACCGTGACAAGGTTATAAGAGATAAACCACATGGTGTGCAACAAGGAAGTATTGGTAAGATGTTATGGGAAAGACAAAAGAAAAGGTTTTAATTTAAAATGACTCTTATTACACTTATCTATCCAGTGTGTGAGGAGTGACATCATAGGTAGCAGGATCTTTGTGAGTTAGAGACCAGCATAATCTACATAGCAAGTTCTAGAATAGCTTGGAGATGTAGAGACCCTGTCTCAAAAAAGAAAAAAAAAAAAAAAAAAAAAAACACAAAAGTAAAATGTGAATGGGTGTGGCAGCACAACTCTACATCCCAACACACTAAGGATCATTTTGTGTTGTGCAAGGCCAGCCTCAGCTATACTGCCGGCCTGTCTTGGGGAGGGGACTTGATTATTCTGTAACCTGTCTCCATGACCATCAATCAATCTGTCTAGAAGACACCTGAGATGAGCAATCAGACTCCGCTGCCTGTGATTTTGACATTGGATCTTGGGGATCCAGTTTAGTACAGGCTCTCTGAGGACACTGACACACAGCTAAGTGAGGTTATGTGGTTCCATAATTGTTAAATAGCAAAGGCAGGTCTAAGAGACAGGCATTCTGGTCCTGCTCTGTGCTCTCAACCACTACAATGAAATATGTATTAAAAGGGACTGTCACTTTACACTTCAGTAGTAATCAAGGACACTAAGCCACCTGCAAATAACTGATACCCATACAGACCAGCAGTACCCCTCTACTCTAGGGTAAGATGGGCAATGAGGGGAAAGCCTGAAGAAAATGAACACTCTAGGAAAACAGATACAGCATATAGCTCGTGTGTGTGTGTGTGTGTGTGTGTGTGTGTGTGTGTGTGTGTGTGTGTGTGTGTGTATGTGGTATATGCACCCATAGGTGCATGAACTTGTGTACATGTATGTGAAGGCCAGAGAATACTGAATGTCCCATTCTGTCCCTCTCTGCCTTATTCCCTTGAGACAGGGCCTTTCACTGAATTTGCAACTATGCTGGTAGCCAGCCAGCCCCAGCAATCCTCCCTGTCTCCTTTCCATACAGTAGTGAAGATACAGGCACATGCATGGCAACTCCCAGATTTTTACATGGGTGCCAGGGGATTTAAACTTGGGTCCCCATGCATGCAGAGCAAGCACTTTGAGCCATCTCTCCAGCTCTTCAGAATGCAGACCAGGCTGCTGCTTAGGACACTGTGCCCCTCTTCACAGTCAGATAAAACCTGGCAGGCATCTTCCTAAGACCACTGCCTGCATCTCTAGCTAACAGACTTACAAGTACTTCGTTTCTTACATCCTAAAGTGAGCGCCTTGGGCTGGCAGGCTGGACAATTAGACATATCAAAAAATTACAATACAAAAAAAAAAAAAAAAAAATTACAATACGCTGACACATTCTCTTCTCTCATTTTTCTGCTGCCTGCTGGGGAAGGAGAGACAGCCTGCCAGTAGGCTCCTCTGAAATCCGTAAGAATAGACTCCCAGATCTGCTGCATGGGCCTGAATCATCTCAGGGCCCATGCCATACTGCTGTCCTTCTGTCCACCTGGGACATGAATAACTCTGATAAACTTCTTACCCCAACAGTCCACCTTAGTGTTGCTCTTGAATCCTATAACCTGTATTCTTTCCAGGCATGACTCTTTAAATTTCCCAAGTAATTTTTTAAGTTCTGAAAATTTCCATCTGCTTTTAATGTACCAGTGCTTTGTGCATTTCCAACCACTGATTAATACTCTGTTATGTGGTGACTTCCTGTACCCCACTTCCCATTGCCAAGGAATTCTGGCATATATCATGTGAAATATTACATGGCATGTATAAAAAAGAATTTCTTAAACAACACACAGCTAGCTTCATTAATTTATGTTTATGACCAACATCTGTAAACTTGACTGTGGGTGAACTGACATGTAGATGAGGCTGTCAGAAAGAGTAATTTTGTTTTGCACAAAGGAATAAACAAAGCAAAATTAACCCAGCAAAGCAATTTTCTTTTTGTAAAATGGGTGTGTGTGCCAGCAAGCGGCTAGCAAGCATACCCGGATAAAATGGCCTCTGTCTTTTATCCCTGATTATGTCTCCTATTGGTGGGATCTTGACTTCAGATTCTAATGGCTAACTGGCATGAAGACGAAGCAAGCTGGCAGGCTATACCTTTGATAGAAAAGAACGTCTCTCACATGGCCATGTGTGGTGGCCAAACTTGTAATCTAAGATTCTGAAGGTGGAGGCAAGAAGACCAGAGGTTCAAGGTCATCTTGGTTAGTCTGGGATAAATGAGACACTCCCCTCCCCCCAAAAAAACATAAAACCCAACCAGCAACAGCCCCAGACTAAGCAAATAATAGATGAAAAGGCAATCTACATGAACCCAAGAGGCCAGGAGAGACAGGAAGAAGAAGAAGAAGAAGAAGAAGAAGAAGAAGAAGAAGAAGAAGAAGAAGAAGAAGAAGAAGAAGAAGAAGAAGAAGAAGAAGAAGAAGAAGAAGAAGAAGAAGAAGAAGAAACAACAACAGTGATGGGCAGACAAGGGCACCAAGTCACACACAGCATAGCCCACAGGGGAGATTCCTTTCCGACCCAGGCACAGCCCTGGTCTTCACTTCTTAGGGATTCCTTCTCTTCTATAATGCATTCAATTATTAGCAACATTCTCAATTTCACAGCTTGCTAGGGAAAGTTAGACAACAAAACATCAAACAGAAAAGGCCTTTCAAGTCTTTGCTGTATGGAGCTGAAGCTGGCCTAGGACCTCCTGCAAGCTTCTTCCAGTGTTGGCATGGAGACACAAACACAACAACCAAGCAGGCCAGGGTAAACAGCCATGCCTGCTTCCTGCAGCCTCCACACTGAGCCTCAACGACACACGCCTGCTTGTGAATTGTTCTCCTACTGAAGAAAAATAAAGCAACCAAACTGATGGATAAAATACATAGAAAAGACAAAAGCAATGTATTTACTACACATGCAACCTGCCATCTTAGCCACAGCAGACACGGTCCCCTAAACAGCCATCTGTCCCTCAAAAGTGCAAGGAAATTAGGTTTTCCCCTCCCAGGGTCCTTGCTAGGATCCTAAACACACAGGACAATACTGATTATTTTGTGAATTTAACTACTTTTATATGTATGTATATTTGGGCATGCATGTCACTGGTCAGACAGTTTCCATGGCAGCTCCTAAGCACTCGCTCCAGTTCCAAGAGATTCAATGCCCTCTTCTGGTCTCTCAGGGCATCAGGCATGAATGTGGTACACATAACATACACGAAGGCAAAATACAAAACATAAAAATAAAAAAAATTAAAAAAAAAATTTAAAAACTTATCAATCTAGGAACCTAGGAACTAGCAATGTGAGTGTCTAAATCACTGCTTACCTACTGGGGACAATCCTCCCTCTATACATTCTGGAAGTCTCTCACATCGATGTACTTATAGGTTGAGCACAGTATTAAATACCTGTGACATCGGTACTTGGAAGGCTGAGGCAGGAGGATTTGAAAGAGTTCAAAGCTAGCCCAGACTGTACAGCAAGACCTTGTTTAACATGAAAAAAATATCAGAAATGATGTTGTATAATCTAGGAATATAAAACTCATGCCCTTACTACCATTAATGATATGAACTGTAGAACATACACGCTCAAGAAGGGTTCTGAGGGGCTCAGTGGTTAAATGCACTTGCTGTTTGTTTACAGAGGACCCAGGTTCAGTTCCCAATAACCATATGGTGGCTCACAACCATTTAATTCCAGTTCCAAGTAACCCAATGCTCTCTTGTGACTTCGCAGTCACCAGACACTTACATGGCACTCAGACATACATTCATTAGTGCAAAAATTTCACACACATAAAATTAAAAAAAATAATTTTTTAAAAAGGACTCTGAGCAGTGCTCTGCTTAGGGAGTGACATGGCTGGTTCCAGCACAGCCATCTGCGTGCCCTCGCCTCCCCAGCCTACATCGGCATCTTTTATACCATGTTTATGCTACAGCTGTGGTGTCAGGAGAAACACTTTGAACTTCTCTGGGAATTCTTGTTTTCGCTACGACAGATCAACTTCCAAAACAATGATCTGGGGCCCTGTGCTGACCTGCACAGCAATCAGAAGACCTGAGATGCTTGGAACGTTCAAAAGAAAAGCAGAATTGAAACAGAACTCCAACAGCAGGACCTCCTGACCACTCACTTTTGTAATGGTGCAAGGCGTACATAACACAGACCGTTGAAATTAATGTTTAAGTCATGTATTTCTTAAAGGAAAGAAAAAAAGAGGAGAGGGGAGGGAGGAAGGGAGGGAGGGAGGGAGAGAGAGAGAAAGAGAGAGAGAGAGAGAGAGAGAGAGAATTGGAACACAGAAGTTTATCATGAATTTTTGAATTGAAATTCTCATCAGGAAGAATCTTCTGATTATCTTGACTAATTACACAAAAATAACTTCAAGAGAGGGTGATGACGTATGCTTTTTGCAGAATTTTATTTTATGATAAAACACTTTTGGAAAGCAAACTTTGGTTTGAAGTCTTTGAGAGCACTTGTGTTAGTGGTGACTAGTCTATCAGGACAGTGATTTGGAGATTCGGTCAAGCTGCCCACCGCCAGGACACCAGCCTCCTCCGTTCTCCCGTTTCCTCCTCCGCCTTCTTCTGCCAGGGCAAGTGTGGCCATTCACCCATGCACCATCTACCATCTAAGAAACTGCTGCTGCCCCTCTTAGCATGAAATCAGGAGTCCAGTATTGTGATAAATGTGGTTTTTAAACATGTTATTAAATCTAAACCTGGAGCAACACTAAATAACTCAGGGTCTTTCGTCAAAGACACTTGAGAACTGACTACGGATGAACCTTAGCATCTCCAAATGTGCTACCTACCACTTTCCAACAAACCTGAAATTATTACCCAAAATTTCATTTTGCTAGTTCTGACTTGAATTCAGCAATTATCAATCAAAATGGTTTTTATTGTTTGTTTTTCCTTTTCTTGTTGAGAGTCATGTAGCCCAGGCTAGCCTGGAACTCACTATGTCACTATGTAGCCATGACAGTAGAGGCAGGTGAACGCCTGATTCTCTACCTCCCAAGGATAGGGTTATAGACAAGCACCACCATATCCATCAGGGTTTTTATCATATACGTATGGTAGTTTTTGTGGGAATCCTCAGACACACCCTGAAGTAAGCAAACAGTATGCTTAGTTTCACCTACAAAGTATTACTTACAAAACCTTGGTTATTACACCATTTCCTCTAAGATGCAAATCATTCTCTCTCTCTCTCTCTCTCTCTCTCTCTCTCTCTCTCTCTCTCTCTCTCTCTCTCTCTCTCTCTTGTTTCTTCACATAGCCCTAGCTGTCTTAGAACTTGCACTGGCTTTAACCACTTTTTGTTGTTGAAAATGTTTTTGGTCCAGGCCTTTTGGTCTAGTCTAGAGGTTTGGACCCCCTCTCAGCCCCACTTAGCCTCAAATAATCGCATACAGGCTTATATTAATTTTATGTTGATCTACTTAGGGCCTAGGCATATAACTAGTTTTTTATCCGAACTTCATTTATTTTGTTTAGCCATGCAGCTCAATACCTTTTCTCAGAGCAGCATTTTAGGGGTTTGTTTCTTTGTGTCTACTGCTGTCTCATCATCACGTCACCATTGCATCTCTGTGGCATCCGTCTCTGTTCTTCCTGTACTCACAGTTTACTTAGTCTGGTAGCCCTGCCCACACTTCCCATCTGCCTTCTGGCCAATCAGCTTTTTATTAAATTAGTAGGCAGGACAAATATTTACAACATAGCATAATCCCACTACATTTTTTTTTTTAATTTTTTAATGAAATAGTGTTATCCTATGCTACTCCGGCTGATCTGAGCCTATACAAACTTTCTCCCTAGAAAATGACCCCACACTTGGGAGGCGGAGGTAAGAAGGCTCTCATAAGTTTCAGACTAACTTCATTCTGTTTTAGCAGCCCAAGCAGCTGGAATTACAAATGAAATTAAATAAAATTCACCTTGTCTGAATTCTAAATTTAGTCAACCTTGGAAAGTCATATTTTTATACATGTTGAGACACTAAGAATAATTCTGACTAGAACAAAATATTGCTCCTTGGAAAAGATACATCAAGAACAATTTAGACATTCCAGAAAAGACTCCTTTGAAATCATCCTCCCCCAACCAGGGGAAGATGTCAATATTCTCCACCCAGCTGTCTTCCCCTCAGAGCTGCTACAACCTGGAGGAGACTTCATTAAAGCCAGGGATTGAAACCTTCTCCTAAGAGGCTTATTTAGTCAGGCAGTGGTGGCATACATCTTTATCCCAGCACTTGGGAGGCAGAGGGAGGTGGATCTCTGTGATTTTGAGTACAGCCTGGTCTACAAAGTGAGTTCCCAGACAGCCAAAGCTACAGAGAGACCCCGTCTCCAAAAGCAAAAATTAAAAAATAATAATAAAATAAAAAACCCAGCCCAAGACAAAACAAAAAAGGGTTCATTTAGTATACACATCAGAAAGCAAAATTGTTTGGGGAGGAGGCAATGAAAAAGGAGAGTTTTTCTTGAATCAGAGTAACTGATTTAAGCAATGAGCCTAAATTCTATGAAAAAACTTCCAGAATGCAGCAAGGAATTTATTTAGAGTGATTTCCTCCTAACTTGGCTCATGTCCCACAGATAGAGCCAAAACCAACCTTGCAATTGAATGAACCAAACAAAGAGGGCGGTACTTTAGCTTTTTTGAGGCCTCAGCATTTTAAGAAAATTATATATATATAATTTTATATAAATACATATATATATATGAGAGAGAGATGGTGTTTGTCAAGTAGTCCACAATGGCCTTGAACTCCTGAGCATCCTGTTTCTACCCCTGGAGTGCTGGGCATACAGGTGTGCACCATTCTACCCCCCCTTAGAAACATTACAACTTAGAATGTTATGACTTGAAGTTACAAACAGCTGCTACTCAAACTGAAACCCAGCCTTCCTTTCTTGTTTCTCTCTTCCTTGGTTTACATCTTCTCTTGGGCAGGTTATTTATTTTCCTTTTCTTTCTGGAGTAAAGATCAAAGATCTTTCCCCTATAATACCAAATGCACATTCCTGGGCTTGGAGTAGAGCTCAGTGCCCAGTAGAGATGGTGTTCAGCATGCCCAAAGCCCTGACGCTCACCAAATACCTTTCTCTACATAAAACTGATATTTACTTGTACATTGCTAAAATGTTTGATTTTGTAAACAACTTGCTATAAAAGTAATTCAAATGTAATCAGTACCTGTTGTTATCCCTTATATATACAGATGACATTCAGAACATCTGCAGTTTAAACATTTTTTTATGTTTTATTCTTTTGTAATTTCATATATGTTTAAAATAAATGTGTCTTATCTTCCACTCCCCCTAAATTCTTCGAGACAGATAGAGAGAGAGTGTATAGGTATCCATAGAGACCAGGGAGGGCATCGGATTGCCCTGGAGAGGAAATTACAGGGAGCTGTGAGCCACCCACTCTCTTGGAAGTCCTCTGGAAAAGCGGCCACTTTTCCACTGAGAATCTCTCCAGCCCACTTAACACCATTATAACCCAGGACAGGTAAGACTTTACTTAGTTTGTATTATACTTATTTGAATGTGCATACTTATTTGTGCATGGGGCAGGTCACATGTGCCACAGTCCACACATGGAAGCCAGAGGATGAATTTTAGGATTTGTTTCTTCCTTGGGTCTGGAGAGTCAAATTCAAGTCACAGGCTAGGAAGTCATTAGCCACTAGGTCACCTCATCAGCCCCAAACTATGTTTCACTATAGATGGTCTCACTGTTACCCAGGCTGGGCTAAGCTCCTGGGCTGTAGCAGTTTTCTCGACTCAGCCTCCTGAATGGCTGACACTCACGGAACAAACACCACCAGGCAAAGCCTAAGTTCCTATTCAGTAAGTGAAGATAATGACATGGTCCTGTTTTCTTCAAAGTGAAGAAGGTACTATTAGGTCCAAGCACACCTAAGTGTAAACACTTCCGCTGACAACTTGATCTTGACGGATCTCCCCTTCTTTGAAAAACAGTCTAAGGCCTGGCAAGGTGGTGCCAGGACTCGAGGCTGAGGGGGAAGGATCTTGAGTTCAAGGCCAGCTGAGAACTAATCTAAAACAAAACAAAAATACAGCTTAAGACCAAGGACGTAGGACCACTGGCAGAAGGCCTGCCTAGCAAGAATGAGGTCACAGGTTCAATACCCGGTATCCCTTGGCCTAAAACCAGGTGTGGGTGCAGTCCTGTAGCCCACCACCCAGGAGGTGTGGGTGCAATCCTGTAGCCCACCACCCAGCAGGTGTGGGTGCAGTCCTGTAGCCCACCACCCAGCAGGTGTGGGTGCAGTCCTGTAGCCCACCACCCAGCAGGTGTGGGTGCAGTCCTGTAGCCCACCACCCAGCAGGTGTGGGTGCAGTCCTGTAGCCCACCACCCAGGAGGTGTGGGTGCAGTCCTGTAGCCCACCACCCAGCAGGTGTGGGTGCAGTCCTGTAGCCCACCACCCAGCAGGTGTGGGTGCAGTCCTGTAGCCCACCACCCAGCAGGTGTGGGTGCAGTCCTGTAGCCCACCACCCAGCAGGTGTGGGTGCAGTCCTGTAGCCCACCACCCAGCAGGTATGGGGTGCTGTTGTAAGTAATTTTGGCCCCGAAGTTTGAACTTTGTCTGTGGTGGCTTTTTTTACATTTACATTAATTTTATATTTTTTGGCCTATGTCTTAAGTATATTAATGTCCCTCCCTACCCTTACCTCCAATTTTCTGGACACAGTGAATCACCATGGGAAACTTACACTATGTTCCAAAAGGAAAACAATCCATCCTCTATCATACCAGTTTTAATCTAACTGTATTGACATCTATTGAAGTTTTTCCCTGAAAAGCTAATTAATAAGTAGCAATCATTTAAGTTTTCAGAAGCCTGTGTGAAATTTTTCTATACATTGTCAATAAAAAAAATCTTAAAATGTGTCACTGTAATTCATATTCTAAAGACAGATCTTTATAACGTGTATACCTGTGTGGCCGAGGGATGGATGGCGATGGATGGGGGGCCCCATGCTCCATGTGGGTGTGGCGAGAGACACTTAGAGTGGGCCCACATGGAGAGAGTTTATTATTATGCAGAGAGAGAGAAGAGAGAGAGAGAGAGAGAGAGAGAGAGAGAGAGAGAGAGAGAAGAGAAGAGAAGAGAAGAGAAGAGAAGAGAAGAGAAGAGAAGAGAAGAGAAGAGAAGAGAGGAGAAGAGAGGAGAGGGGAGAGGGAGGGGATTAGGGGTTGAGGAGCTCGCCCTCCGCCCTCCGGCAGGATGGGGAGAAGGAAAGAGGGGGGTGTCTCAAAGGTGAGAATCTTAAATGGAGCTTGACATTAGAACTCTGAGCGGGGCCAGGCTAACTGCCATTGGCCAGGTGTGGCTTCAGCAGTCAGGGCTGGATCCTAACAATTAGGAGCACCAGCTCTTCCAGAGGACCTGGGTTCAATTCCCAGCATGCACATGGTAGCTCAAAACCATCTATAATTCCAGTTCCAGAGGATCTGGCATCTTCACACAGACATGCATGCAGGAAAAGCACCAACGCACATGAAATACAAATAAATAATCTTAAAGAAAAAAGATAGACAGATAGATAGATAAGATAGATAGATAGATTACAAGACATGGTGGCTAACAAGTGCAATGCCAGGACTGGGGAGGTTGAGGCAAATAGATTAAATGTTCAAGACGAGGGTTAGGTCAGTGGCTCAGTGGTTAGAGCATCCCTGGGACCCACGTGGTGGAAGGAGAGAAGGATTCTCACAAGTGGTCCTTCAGCCCTAACTCCTGCCCCAACCCATGCAGGAAACAAACAAACAAGCAAATTAATTAATTAATGTGGTAATTAAAAAAAAAAAAAGAAGTCTGATTCTCCTTTGGTCTCTTTAAGTACCTACACAGACATGCACATACACGAAATTAAAAATTAAAAAAAAAAAACCCTTAAAATCAGTCAATCAAACAAACAACAAAAAACCCAGCAAGGATGCTTAACAAGGCAGTCAAAATTATGTGAAACAGAAAATTATCCCTAGTGGGCCTGGAGAGATGGCTCAGTGGCTGTTCTTCCGGAGGACCTGAGTTCAATTCCCAGCACCCACATGGCAGCTCACAACTGTCTATAACTCTAAGACCTGACACCCTCACACAGACACACATGCAGGCAAAACACCAAAGCACATAGATAAAAATAAATTACTTTTTATAAAAGAGGTCAAGGTAAGCCCAAGTTATAAAAAAAAAACAACAAAACATGAAAGTATACACCCAGTACACAAGCAACATCCAGGTTTGGTGATCCAAGGTGATAGGAGACACTTGGCAGCCTCTGGCAGAAGGGTTTTGAGTTTGGGGACAGCTGGAATTCCTGGATTATCCTGGCAGGTGGTCCTGTCACTCTCTCTCTCTCTCAAAATTTATTAATGACTACCTAAAGAGCAAGGATCTCTCTCCCTTTTAGCAAAAACCTAGTTACACGTTAACAAAGCTGCACTGTCTACCTAGGGCAGGAGAAATGGTGACTCACTGTCCCCTTTGATGAAACTGAAAAGTTGGTTTCTTTGGAAGAAAATGTTGGAGGGGAGGGAGGGCTTTAACATTATACCTTTAAGGTCCAAGTCCAGGAGATGAAAAAAATAACTGACTTCTGATCCCAATTTCAAAGTCAAGTCCTTCTTGTTCCCTAAAATCAGGAGTCATGGCCGACAGATCCATGAGTTCGAGGCCAACCTGGCTTAAATGAAGAGTGCCAGTCTGACCAAGGCTACATAAGAAGATCTGTCTCAAAACAAAACAAACAAAAAGCCCCAAACAACAGAAAGGAATAAAAATAAAATCATATCTTCAAGAAATTTACTTCTCCAAACCAAATCCTCCATTTTTCCCTTTCTTCCTTTTTTTTTTTTTTTTTACCCCCCAAGACAGGGTTTCATTGGGTAACTCTGGCTGTCCTGTAACTCTCGCTGTAGACCTAGAACTTTAGAAAGATCTGTTTGCCTCTGCCTCCCCAGTGCTTGGACTAAAACAAGTGCCACTGCTGCCAGGCATTATCATCTGATTTTAATCACAGACACAAGTATTTTTGTTGTTGTTCTGAAAAAGTGGGAGAGAACAGTTATCATACTTATAGAATTTATTTGATGAAAGTCGCAAAAAGCTCAGCATTGGGAAGCAGAGGACCAGAAGTTCAAAGTCATCCTCATTAGCAAGTTTGAGGCCTGAGATGGGGGGGGGGCGCTACTACAACGTCTTTGTAACTTTTTAAAAGATGGTTTCAAATCAGTTAAATACTAGTTTGAACATCAGACTCAATGTTTAATAAGCCAAGTCTTTATTTGCTGTGATAATGGAATGGCAAACGACGAATGTAGTTGAAATGTTTGACTTCAGTCCTCAGACAATGCCAAAGTTTTGAGCCAATGATTTCACAGGCCCCTCATTAACTTTTCGTTAGCCCAGCTGATGAGAAAGGAACAGGCTGAACCTGCAGCCCATTTGCTTTCCCAGGCTCACCCAGAGGACCAGGCAAAAGGAGGGGTCTTGGCAGAGAAACGGGGCACAACATGGTATGAAACAATCTAGACAGACCATCCTGAATAAAAGAACGCTGGGGGGGGGGAGAGAGAGAGAGAGAGAGAGAGAGAGAGAGAGAGAGAGAGAGAGAGAGAGAGAGAGAGAGAGAGAGAGAGAGAGAGAGAGAGAGAACAGTTCAGTTTTGCATTTTCAACTCCCGGACTCCGTTCCAGAATTCCACAATGACTGCCAAAAGCAACGGCCTTGGAACCAATTAACCATCACCCGCGACCTTCCGCTTAGACTCCCAGGAAGGACCTCGTTCCACCTCAGTTTTGACTCTACTCCAGAGAGACTCGGTGAAGGGCGAACGCATTGCAAGTGTGGGAATCGGAGACCCTGAGGGAGCAGGGCCAACTGGTTCGGGGCAAACTCGAAGGGAGCAGCACGGGAGAGTGCTGGAGGCGCGGGATGCACAGCGCCCGCCCAGCGTGGGGACCCGATCCTGGCCCCCGCCCTCGGCTGCCCAGCCTGGAGACCCCATCCCGCCGCTCAGCCGCCCTCGCCCCGTCCCCTGACCTGTCCGCGCGGGGTCCTGGTGCGCGGTGCGCCGCCTCCATCCCTGCCCGCCTGGTGGCATCAGCGTCCAGACCCCGAGTCGCCACCGCGGCGGGGCTGGAGAGGATGGAGGAGGTCGGGCCCCGCCCCTGGCAACCACACCCCGCACTGTCGCCAACGCCCATTGGTCCAGTGCCCACCGCTCCCCTCTCACTGGCTAATGGCGCCAGCCCAGATGCTGGAGGGTTTCCAGGGGGCGGGAGACACAGAGAGGCGAAGGCGCGTGCGCCAGAGCGGGTGCGGTCCCCCGGGCTGCGTCCTGGCTGGCCCTCTGGGGTGTCGCCCAGCTGCTCTATTCCTTTGCTGCCTCCCAGCACCTCTCAGTAGCAATGAGAACACCCAGAGTGCTGCTAGGATTAGGGTCCAGCAGTTTGAGAACCTCTGCTGCCGGAAGCCTCGAAGTCTGACCGGCTCCGGGATGCTGGAGGCCTTGAGCTCTCTACATCAGCCCTCAGCCAAAACCAGACTGAGGGACTCCCACTTGGGTGTAGCTGCTAAGCTTGCAGTAAATCATGCCTCCAGCCATCAGTGCCTTTCTGGTTCTGGTCCCTATAGGACTTCTGCATATAGACTTAATTAGTAAGACCGAAGTTAGCACAATGATGTTGAATCCATATTTTCACTTAAAAACAACAACAACAAAAACCCGATGTATTTATTTAGAGACAACATCTCACCACACAGTCTAGCTGGTCTGGAACACAGACTGCCTCTGCTCCTAGCGCTGGAATTAAAGGCATGCACAACCATGTTCCAGGCTATTATTTTACGTCTACGGATGTTTGGCCTACATGTATGTCTGTTGTCTGTCAGCATCCCATATGCATCCCTGATGTCCAAGGCTGTCAGACAGAATCTGTGCTTTCTGGGCACCTATGAGTCATAACCCCTCTGAACTACCTCTCCAGGCCCCAGAAATTAACTTTTGAAAACTAGGAAATACAGTACATGCATAGAGCAGAACGTTACACAACTTAGTCCTGACCCACCCCCCACCCCACCCCACCCCCGCATTGATTCATCTTTTATGTTTCAAATTGTCACCCATATAAGGGGCAGCATATGCTCGGCTTGGGCTAGCAGGGGCTAGAGGCTAAATTAGAAAGCTGAAAGATACTATTTATAAGAGTAAAAAGACCACTAAGACCTTTGTTAACAGAGGCAGCTCATCCACATTATCACTAGAATATGCTAATCCACTTTATGTACAGTTACTATAAGAACCCATTTCCCTACCACATGTGATATTGCCATATTCCTTCCACCGTAAACAGAATCTAAAACACATCTCCTATCTCCTGTGGCCACACTGTATCATCACACAGGGCTTGAGGCCCTTTGGGCAGAAGAACCAAAGTTGTAAAAGTAGCTGCCAACCACTAAGAATTAGAGTTCACGTTCATCTTCTCCACCGTCGGGAGCTGTCACTGAGCCTCATGATCAGTATCACAAATGTAGAAGGATTATCAGGTTTGAGACAGAAGACCTTTTATAAATGGGCCGTACTGCTGCATTACTGACAAACGCAGGGTCCTCTAAAAGCTTGGGCCAGCCATTTATTTACAAACATTGTAAACAGTACAAGACACTTTAGAGGTTTAAACAGTATGAGGAAAATACCAACAGTTCATGACACTAAATTCAGTTCTTCCTGATATGAGGGTACCTAAAAAGCAGATCTAGAAACCCGAATTTCAGCTCTAGGCCTCCAGCTAACTCTTCCTGCTATTGACATCTACTCCATTTTATTCTTTCAAACCAGAGAAGAAACGAGAATCAATGACCATCAGCAGCTTTGAGATGAGTTGAAGTCTGTGACATTCAGTCAGATCTTCACAAGGAACTGGCTCTGGTCCAGCTTCCCTTTCTCCTTAAGGTAGGCAAACAGGTGCTTTCGGCGTCTCCATGTGACCTTTAGCCCATACTTCTCCTCAGGGGTGTCCTTGACCAGAACAGGCCCAGGCTCTGGACTGCTCGGAGTTCTAGGGCCAAGAATACATCCTGGAAGGCCGTTTTCCTTCTGATCTGGGGAAATGGAATCTTCTCTCACAGATGACCCCGGGGTCTGGATATCAGGGGGCACAAACACATGAGGTAAGCTTTGAACTGTATGCATTGACAGTTCTCCAGAGCTCTGGGGACTGAGCAGAGGCACTAAAGGCCTTCTCGGAGTATCCCTTTCTAATTGATGGGGCTCTTCTCTGTTCTCGGATATTAACAATGTCTCTGAACAGGAAGACGGTGGACTTTCAAAGGTTAGACTTGGGAACTTACAGGAAGATCTTCGAGTGAATTGTCTTGCCTGATCTCGGGGACGATGTTTCCGGTGTGCTGGAAACTGGCTTTTTGCTGTTGTGTCAAACTGAGGTAATACCTGTGCATTAAAACAAACAAACAAAAAAACAGAGGTGGTGAGTCAACTACCAAAGAAACTATGTCCAATGGACAGAATCCTCCTCTATTTTTGTCCAGAATTGTGAGGACTCACTATAATAAAGGACCAAAAATATTTCTCATCATCACATGACACTGTTATGGCTTGTTTAACTGTCTGTCCTTAAATTTCATGAGAGCAGGGCTGGACAGATGCTGAGGGTAGAACTCATTCTTAGCGTACTTAGCAGCTCAGTCCTCAGCAAAGTCATAATAGGACAGGGACCTACAGACTAACCAACACCTAGTGGAGTGCCTGGCAAGGAGGTCTTCAGCAAATAATGAATGGCAGCTACAGAGCAGGAAGTGAGACTGAACACCAGGCTTAGTCAATCAATGCTTATGGAATTTTTTTTTTTAAACTTTATTTATTTATTTGCCTTGGTGTTTGCCTGGAACTGGAACTACAGACAGTTGTTAGCTGCCATGTGAGTGCTGGGAATCGAACCCGGGTCCTCTGGAAGAGCAGATGGTGCTCTTAACCGCTGAGCCATCTCTCCAGCCCAGCTTATGGAATTTTTAAACAGTCTCACCATGTAGTCCAGGCTGGCCTTCAACTTGAAATCATTCTTCCTCAGCCTTCCAAGTGCTAGGATGACAGGTGTGCCCATGATGCTATTTTTGTTAAGATTTTTCTCCCTAAGGATCAGTCTATTTGGCCATAGCATACCTAGTACTTTTCACACGAGTTACAGGAAATAATCTCATTTATAAGCTTGTCATTTTTCTAGTTTCTTTATTCAGCTACTGGGTAGTGAAATGCTTACTAAGAACCTTTTCAAAAGAACCTGGCAGAGACGTCTCCAATTCCACATAACATGTGTTTTGGTCTTATCAAAGAAAAGTAGATATACCAGATAGGACAGGTCACCACAGCCAGAAAGAGTAACTACTTCCCTGTCCTTGCTCCAAGAAAAGCCTAACATGGTAAAGGTCAAAGGACCTACCCAAGACATGATGGTGCCCTGATCAATGGCCTTGCTGGGCACCTGTACAGTGTGGGTAATGGGCTGCTGGAAAGATTCATAATGGTGTTTGGGGCCCTCCAGTGGCTGTTGGTGGAATAGCAGCTGGGCTTTGTGGGACAGTGTTTGGCGTCTCTTTTTGGGAGGCATCAAGAGCAAGTAGTAACCACATGATGCAAGTTGCCTTTCTGGTCTGGGTCCGGGTCCAGTTGCAAACCATGCCTGTAGAGAAGAAACAAAAGCTGGGAAAAAATCATGTGGGTGATTCCCTGTCCCTCGTGACACATGCTAGTCAATCTACCAAAAACTACCATTCAGACCTTGGGTTGGGGAAAAAGTTTCCTATATCACCTCACAGAACACATTAACTCAACAACACTCATTCAGTAGCCCCTGTTGAACTCACACTATTGTGTCATGTTGAGCCCTAGGAACTAAAGATGAACAAGTACTTATTCCAGAGCCACTTACTGAGTGCTAAGTACCTGTAGTGATATAGAGGTCCCTGGTTTTGAGGAGCCCGGGTTGAAGAGCAGTGGTACAGCACTTACCTAAAATGCACAAAGCCTTAGGTTCAATCCCCAGCGCTGCAAAAGAGAAAAACTAAAAAGGAAGGAAGAAGAGGATAGGAAAGAAACTGAGGGGTTTCGTTTGTTTGTTTGCAGGGGGTGGGTGCGTGGGATGGGAGGGTTTTCCAGACAGGATTTCTCTGTGTTACAGCCCGTGCAGTTCTGTATCTCTGTAGACCAGGCTGGCCTTGAACTCACAGAAATCCACAAGCCTCTGCTTCCTGGGTGCTGGGACTAAAGGTGTGTACCACCACACCCATTTTATTTTTTAGACAGGGTCTCACTGTGTAGCCCAGACTGGCCTCTAATTCATAATCCTTTTGTCTCATCCCAGGATTATTGGCATGTGCCCTATGCCTAGCAGCTTACAGCTCTGGATTGATTTCCCTTAATTATTAGATAAGGACAAACTCAGGCCGAAGGCCCTGCTTCCTGTCTCATAGCATACTGCACCCCAGACCTCAGCATCTGTTGAGTTTAACAGAAGGAACAATTCTACCTCAGTATAATACAGATTGTGTGAACTCACTTCAGAGAGGGATTTCTGGAGGGGAAGACACCGAACGTGGGAATGAAGAGCTGGGAGAGGAAAAAGCAGGAAAGTCAGCCACTCCAGGCTGAGGAGCACCACACGCCAAGGTGGTGATAGCTGGGCATGGGGGACATGCTGATTATCCCAACAGAGGCAAGAGGATCCAGTCTAGCTTGGGCTACAGCACAAAAACTTTGTCTCAGAAGCCAACCATGCCAGGTGTGGTGGTGCATGCCTATAATCTCAGCATTTAGGAAGGGAAGATGGAGGGTCAGGAGCTCAAAGTCATCTTTGGCTAGTTCCAGACCAGTGGTTACATGAAACCTTAAGCAACCAAAAAGCTGTCCTATGAATTTGGAGAATTACAAGCTCCTCGGAGAAAGAGCGAAAGATTCCTCAGCAGTAAAAAACCTTGCCTCCAAAACCAAGGCCTTGAGTTTGATTCCCAGAACTCAAAAAAATAGAAGGCCAAAACCAATTCCCAAAAGATGACCTCTGACACCCACGAGTGTGACATGTGTCCCCCTCCCCCACATCACTCACACAGTGTCAGTATCTGTGAGGCTGTGAATGTTTAGCTGATAAGAAGAGAAAGGGCAGATGTCTGTGAGCTGGAGTCTAGCCTGGTCTACAGAGTGAGTTCCATGACAGTGGGGATACACAGGGAGCCCCAGTATTAACAAAACAAAAACATTTAAAGGATGAATGACAACGATAATAAGATTAGACATGCTGTCACCAGTGGGCCAGGGAAACCAAGTGAGGCCACACGAGTGTGGAGCTGGGTTGAGTAGTCACTAGAGATTTTCAAATAGAAGTTTGTGATCACATCTACACCTGGGGGCTAGAGAGATGGCTCAGTGGTTAAGAGTAATGGCTGTTCTTACAGAGGATCTGGGTTCAATTCCCAGCACCCACATGGCAGCTCACAACTATCTATAATTCCAGTTCCAGGGGATCCACCTTCATATAAGTATGCATGCAGGCAAAATACTAATGAACATAAATGAAGCAAAATTAAAAAAAAAAAATCAACCCCTCAGATTCTCTAGAATATAAAGAGAAGTCAAGTAAGTGGCACAATGAGCCCCACTGGTTCACTCCTGACCATCTATACCAATCAATTTCCTCTACCCTAGCATGACTTTGAAAAATATATATATATATTCCTTTTGGTTTTCAGATTGAACCTCAAGGCCTCACCACATTAGGCAATAACTGTGCCACTTGGCTATATACCAGCCCTCCTATAATTTTTTGAGACAGGGTCTCACATAGCCTAGGCTGGCTTCAATTTCCCTATTGTAGCCTCTACCTCCCCAGATGGTTCAGGAATTACAGGCATGATCCAGGGCTCTATGAGCTTTCTCTGTTGCTGTGCTAAAAAATGCCTGGAGGAAAGCTCATTAAGGAAAGAAGGGCCATTCGGCTCACAGTTCCAGGTACAGTCTTGTGTGTTGGGGAGGTCATGGCGGCTGGGCACACGATTTATCAGGCAGGAAGCAGGTGAATGTGCTCAGGGATTTGTCCCCTTTAGTCAGTCCAGGTCTCCAGCCCACAAAATGAGGACACATGTTCAGGGTGAGGTCATCCCACCTCAATCTAATCTAGATAATCTCTTACAGACTTGCCCAAGCAAAAATATTAAGTCAGGTTTTGACTCACTTCTGCTCAACCTTTGCTTATTTTTATTTATTTTGAGATAAATGTCTCACTATGTAGCCTTGGCTGGCCTGGAGCTGGCTTTGTATACCTGGTTAGGGATTCAGATAACCAGCTGCCTCTGCCTCCTGGGTGTTGGGGACTAAACGGTGTGCACCACCACACTCGTTTTTATTTTCAAACAGGGTCTTACTATGTAGCCCAGACTGGCCTCTAACAGATCTTTTGTCTCATCCCAGGATTATTGGCATGTGCCACATGCTTAGCTGCTTACAACTCTTGATTGATTTTCTTTCATTGTTAGATAAGGACAAAACTGTAAGGCTGAAGGCTCCGCTTCCTCTTTCATAGCATGCCGCACTCAGGCACCTCAGTTCAAATCCCCGTGACCTTCAGCCTCCAAAGCTGCCTCGGTTATTATTCTATCTGCTTCGAAGTTTTTCCTCCCTTCTATGTAATGGATAACAGATCGCACACCTAGTCTCAGCGAGAGAGCGAGCGAGAGAGAGAGCCCTCCCTGTCCCAAGTCAAGATCTTCATTAAAATAAATATTCCAAGTATCACAGAAAGCTGCAGGAGGGCAAGCCTGTGACCCCAGCTACTCGGAAGGCGGAGACACGAGAATCGAGAATTCCACACAAGGGGAGACCTTGTGTCCAACAAAACCCACCGGCCGACCTCTAACTTGTTCCTGTGTAGCTAGAATTCTACGGATCTGTTGATCTCATTCTGTGCTCCCTCTCCATCAGACGCGGGACCCAGGGCAGGGACGCCGGGTGAGCCTCCGTGCCTCCCAGGAACATCTGTCTCCCTGGGGCTGCGCGGAGGAGGGGCCGGCCACGGACAGGGGCGGGGCGTAGAGCGCTATAACCGCGGGCTGGGGACACGCAGCACCGGGGCGGCCGGGGACCCAGGGCTGGCAGAGGGGGTCGCTAACCCGGTGAGTGACGTGCGCTGGCCCGGAAGGAAGTGGGCCATAGAGGCTGGGAGAGCCGGGGTGGAGCAGATCGCTGGCCGCCGCCCCCCCGCGCGTCCCTGCGTCCCTCCCGCCGCCCCTCGAGCCCCGAGGCCACCTTACCCGCCCTCCCGGCTGCGGCCGCCGCTCCTCTGGACGCCGAGCGTTCGGGGCCGGAACCCGGAGACAAGCCGGTGCCGATTGGCGACGCTCCGTCACGTGATCGCAACGCTCCGCCGGCGCCAATTTCAAACAGCGGAACAACTGAAAGCGGCGCTGCGGGACCCACCCCCGGCCCGGGCTCACCCCCCCACCCCGGCCCGGGCTCCCACCCAGGCCGTCCCACCGGGACCCGCCGCCCGGGCCCGGCTCGGCCCCGCGTGGAGCAGCCGCGGCGTGAGAGGTGAGTGAGCTGCAGAAGGAAGTCCCGGGCCGGATCGGGCCTGGGAAGGACTCGGAGCCGGGCCTGCCGGGGCTGCGGGGCGCGAGGAGGTGTTGGGGACCTCCGGGAAGAAGGTCTGAGCCGCCAGCCTCGGCCTTCCTGCCGCGTTCTCCGAGCACCCCGGAGACCCTGGGAACAGACCTGCCCTGGAGTCGGCACACGCCATCAACTTTGCCTCCGCCTCCACGGCTGCAGGGCGGGATCCTAGCTGAGTGTTGCAAGGTTCCCGGTTCAGGGTGGAGAATGGGGTCCGTGCAAGTCGCTTCCAGTGAGAAGGTATTGGGAGAAATAGGAAGAGGCTGGTCAAAGAGAAGTAACCTGGGTGGGTGGATGGGGGGTTGTCTTCTATTTGATTGGGGTGGGGTGCAATGGGAAGCAAAATGGAAACTGAGATTTGAAAGTAGAGAAAACGTTTATATGTTTATAAAGGAAGGTGGGAGGAACCTGAGAAGTCTAAGCAGCTGGCAAATGTCAAAAATGTGTAATTCTTTTTTTGGCAGGTGTTCTTAAAAAAAAAAAAAAAATGACAGCTGTTTTCTCTGTTTCCCAAAGGACCTCAAAATGGAATGGCAGGATTTAACTTAATAGGTTATTTTGTGTATCTATAAAAAACGTATGAAATGCTTCTTCTAAAGAAAAGACTACTTCTTTAGCATTTCAAAGCTACTTTAGTTTAGCCAGGCATGATGTTGAATGCCTGTAATCTCAGCCTTTACAAAAGTGAGACCAAAGGCTCAGCAGTTCAAAGCCAGCCTGGACTACATGAGACTCTGTCTCAAAGCCACCGTAAGCATATTAATGATATTAATCTTATGCTATAAGATATATACACATATTAGTAGACAGGAGACGAGTATTACAAACTTACTTTTGAAGCAGAAAATTAAGGTGTATAAAGCAACATACTTACAAGTCTAAAATGTAAATACTTGCAAGTACTGAGGTGTCATTGCAAATGTTCTGCAGATTTTGAAAGAAAATACACTTTAAAAATTAATGTAATAGGGGGGCTGGAGAGATGGCTCAGCGGTTAAGAGCACCGTCTGCTCTTCCAGAGGACCCGGGTTCGATTCCCAGCACCCACATGGCAGCTAACAACTGTCTGTAGTTCCAGTTCCAGGCAAACACCAAGGCAAATAAATAAATAAAGTTTTAAAAAAAAATTAATGTAATGGGCTGGAGAGATGGCTCAGTGGTTAAAAGCTCGTGGTGCCATTAGAAGAAGTATTTTTGTTGTTGTTGTTGTTGTTCTTTATTAATGCAAGAGGACTGGGGATTTTTATTGTAGCGTGCTTACCAAGAAACCACAAAACCCAGGTTCAATCCCTAGCACCACAAAAACCTGGCATTGTGGTCACAACTGTGATTCTAGCAGGTGGAGGCAGGAGAATCAGAAATGTAAGGTCAGCTGCATTGTTTGAGACCAACCTAGACTAGAAGAGATTGGGCCTCCTCCCAAAAGGAGCACTACAGGGTATAGTTCAGTGGTAGAGTCCTTACCTCCTGTATGTAGCCCTGAGTTCAATCACCAGTACTGAACAATGAAATAAATGAGTGCACAATTCACATACCTTCCCCTGGGGCATTAAATAGGGAAGTTTCCAACTTTTGAGATCTTGCAGATGAGGAGGTGGTTTCACAGGTGCCTCTGACTGTGTGCACTCATCCTGTGACTGACCTGCAGATATAAATGCGTCAAGGCTTTACAGAATGGGTTGCGGAATCACATTTGTTAGGACTCATTTCCTAATCGCCACTTGTCCATCCAGTCACCTTTCATCCCTCTGTATAGTCATTGCCACTGACCTTCTGAACCCTGAGGGACTGTGGCAGCACTTCCACATTGTCACAGATGTCTTCTCACATATTCAGTTGGCCAAACATTTAAAGAAATGATTTTACATGTCTACTGGGGGGTGGTGTCCACCTGCCACTGCAGGGATATGGAGGCTAGAAGATGACTTTGAGGAGCTGGTTCTCTTCTTTCACCACTGTGAAATCCCAGAGATTGAATTCAGCTGTCAGGCTTAGCAGAAGGGAACTTAACTCACTGAGCCATCTTTCCAACTCCAAACATCTGCTTTTTGTTTGTGTTTTTTTATAGTCCTGGGACCTGAACCCAGGGCCTTGCACAAGCTAAGCAAACACTCTGTCTCTATGGTGTATCCCGGACCTGGCCAAGCTTTCTGAACCTTCCAGGAGAAGGAGATCATTGACTCTAACTCATTCTGTGTTTCATTCTTGAGTTCCTTGTTTGCTGTCATTTTTAGCTTTCCTTGGTCAGTAGAAGGGCTTTTTTTCTTTTCTTTTTTTTTTTTTTTTTTTTTTTGAGGCAGTCTCATGTGTCACATGCTAACCTTGAACTCACTATCTGCCCAAAGGTGCCCTTGAACCTTATAGATTCTAGAATTACAAGTATATAACAAATCCAGTTTCTGTCCTTATTGTCTGAGGGCTTGACAGAGGTCCAGGCAGCATCCCCCTTGGGCCTTTGAACTTCTGCTTTTGGCCATTGATGCAAAGGACCACTTCCAGTTTGTCTCAGCTCAGCAGATCTATGATACCAAGCTTCTCCTTGCCCTCTGCAGGGTCAATGCTTGTGATTCTCAATGGAGAGTGAGAGCACAGCTTCATGATGAGAACCAGCCCCCGTCGGCCACTGATTCTCAAAAGACGGAGGCTGCCCCTTCCTATTCAAAATGCCCCAGGCGAAACATCAGAGGAAGAAGCAAAGCGACCCCCTGCCCAGCAGGAGCCTATTCAAGCACAGGCCTCCCAGGAGGTGGCAGAGTCCAGTTCTTGCAAGTTTCCAGCTGGAATCAAGATTATCAACCACCCCACTATGCCCAACACACAAGTGGTGGCCATCCCCAACAACGCTGATATCCAGAGCATCATCACAGCACTGACTGCCAAGGGGAAAGAAAGCGGCAACAGCGGACCCAACAAGTTCATCCTTATCAGCTCTGGGGGAACCTCACCTCGCCCTCCTGGTCCCCAGCCTCCAGCCCAAAGTGGCAATGATTCCAAGAAGACAGAAGTGATTACCGAGACACTGGGACCAAAGCCAGCAGCTAAGGGCGTGTCTGTTCTCAAGTCACCTGGAGTCCTTCCAAGGCAAAGACAGGAAAGCTGTGGTATGTGCTCTGCAAGGCAAAGGGTATGGAGGCTGGCCTTTCTCCTCATTGGCAAGGCCTGCTGCAAGTCTGGCATGCTTGTCTGTCATACACAGGAATCTGGGAGGGACCAAGGCAGAGCTGACCATCTGGGAACTGGTGAAAGGGTTACCATAATGTAGCATCCCCATGACTCTCTTATATTGGAAAAGGATTTGTTTTTAGCTTGGTTTATTCTTTGTATTGACCTATGTTTTAGTTACTATTCTATTGCTCTGAAGAGACAGTATGACCAAGGCAACGCTTATGGAAAGAAAAGCATTTAATTGGGACTTGCTTACAGTTTCAGAGGTCTATTCCATTTTCATCATGGTGGGGAGCATGGCAGCATTTAGGCAGACACTGGAGCGATAGCTGAGAGCTGCATTCTGATCTGTGGGCTGAGAGAAGCAGAAAGAACCTGGGCCTGGCATGGGCTTCTGAACCCTCAAAGCCCACCCCAGTGACACACTTCCTCCAACAACCTTCTAATCCTTCTAATCCCTTCAGATAGTGCCCCTCCCTGCTGGCTAAGCATTCAGGTATATGAGCATATGAGGCCATTCTTATTCAGACCACTACAGCCTGTAAAGAAGTAAATCTCCATTTGAAAGGAATAAACTGGAGCCTGGGGAAGAAAAGTGACTTTGTTATATAGATGCCTAAGGTTCCATCAAGTCTGTCAACTGTAGCTCATTGCTCCTGAGTTTCTCATCCATCATGGAGCAGAATAATGTAGAGTCACAACAATTTACCATGTGTTCCTGACCCTAAGAGTATTGAGTCTTGGAGGGATTATCTCCAACCATCAATTTCGATGGAGCTTCAGGGCATCTGAAGAGGCTGCTAATGGAGTCTTGGGGTTTTTTTTCCTTATAGCTGGTGGCGAAGCTGCAGGCTGCACGCTGGACAACAGCTTAACTAATATCCAGTGGCTTGGGAAGATGAGTTCTGACGGGCTGGGCCCCTGCAACATTAAGCAGGAGATGGAAGAGAAGGAGAATTATCACCTGGAGCAGAATCAGGTTAAGGTGAGCTGCTGTGTCACTCATGAGGAAGGAGGTCAGAACTGGTGCAGGGGATTTCTAAGAAGGAAAATGGATCAAGGAGCTGCTGGAGCAGAACATCCAGGTTCTCTTACTGATACCACTTAGTGCTTTTCTGTATAATTTTTCTTTAAAAAGAATTTTTGGGAGATATTTGAGAGTGAACCCAAGACCTTGAATAGAGTGTGTAAGACTATACTACTGGCTGGGAGGTGGTGGCATACACCTTTAATGGGATGCAGTGTCGGGCCTGGTCTGCAGAGTGAGTTCTAGAAAGGCCAGGGCTACCCACAGAAATCCTGTTTCCAAAACCACAGACAGAAAAGACTTTGCCAATAAGCCACATTTTCAAACCTTTTTTATTTTTACTTTGAGACAGAGTCTGGCTAAAAATGACCTTGCTTGGGTCCTCCTGTCACAGCCTTTGAGTAGCTAGGATTGCAACTGTGTGCCACCACACCTAGCTCTGTGGCATTTGAGTTACTTTACTGTCTGGAATCTCCTGTCTCCGTCAGTGCTCATGGATGGCAGAGTCCTGGCTTACTTTGTATTTCTGGGCTTAATATCCTGGGTTTAACTGCCCTTAGTATTTAGGAAATGATTAAGGGTCTCAGTTAAGGAAGCCATTTAGACTTTCAACAGTATGAATTGAGTGTAGCATCATTGACAGAACAGTTTTATTAGGAGATACACTGTAGTATTAATAACAAAGTGGATTCGATAGGAATTTTATGTGTCAACTGTATACTTAAACATAGTTGTACTTGCAAAGTTATATCTCAGATTTTTAAACTGAATTATCAGATCTTTGTCTAAAACATCCAGATGTGTCCTTTGAAATCATTTGTCTCACTTTTGACTGTTTCTTCTATACAAACAATGAAACAGGATGGGCTTACAGCTCATCAGGGCCTCAAATGGAGCTGAGGCGCACGTCCTTTACCTCAAGTCTGAAATGGGCGTGGATTCATACAAACTATTGTGCGGACCTCAACTAGAGATAAACTGGAAGGGACCCCCACTTGTTTTTTTGTTTTTGAGATGGGGTCTTATGCAGCCTAGGCTACCTTAAAAAGTTACATAGCGGGGCTGGAGAGATGGCTCAGCGGTTAAGAGCACTGGCTGCTCTTCCAGAGGACCTGAGTTCGATTCCCAGCAACCACATGGCAGCTCACAACTGTCTGTAGTTCCAGTTCCAGGCAAACACCAAGGCAAATAAATAAATAAAGTTTAAAAAAAAAAAAAAAAAAAAGTTACGTAGCTGAGGATGACCTTGAGTTCTTGATCATCCTATCTTCACCTCCCTAGTACTGACATTACAGACATGGCTGCCATCACAACCCATTTTTTTATGTGGTCCTGGAGATCAAGCTCAGGCCTTCGTGCATGTTGATCAGCTATGTGTACCAACTCACCTTCGTCCCCAGCCTCAGGCTGCTTCTTATGAGGCAATTTATCTTCAGAAAAAGAGTGGAAAAGAATCAGTTCTTAATTGCTTGGGGCCTAGATTAACATCTATCTGATCATTGACCTTAAACTTAAATTTTCTTATGAAATAGTGGTCTCAAATAAATTTGTTTTCCTGGTCAGAGGTGGTGCATGCCTTTAATCCCAGCATTTGGGAGGCAGTGGCAGGCAGATCTCTGAATTCAAGGCCAGCCTACTCTACAGAGTGAGTTTCAGAGCTCTGTGTAGCCATGCAGAGAAACCCTATCTCTTGGGGGTTTTTTAGTATAGTCTAGAGCAGTGGTTCTTAACCTATGGGTCATGACCCCTTTGGGGGTCTCATCAGATATTTACATCATGATTCATAACAGTAGCAAAATTACTGTTATGAAGTAGCAACAAAATAGCGTTTTGATTGGAGTCACCACAGCATGAGTAACTGCATTGAAGGATCACAGCATTGAAGGATCACAGCGCTAGAGAGGACCACTTCTCAACAGCCTGGGGTGGGGAATGGTTTTCATGAATTCTGTCATTCTCTGCCCTCTCTCCCCTTGCATCTGAAACCATGCAGGTTGAGGAGCCCTCAGGAGCATCCACATCATGGCAGGACTCTGTGTCTGAGAGGCCACCCTACTCTTACATGGCCATGATACAATTTGCCATCAACAGCACTGAGAGAAAGCGTATGACTCTGAAGGATATCTACACTTGGATCGAGGACCACTTCCCCTATTTTAAGCACATTGCCAAGCCAGGCTGGAAGGTATTATATTATGTCCTAGAGCCAATGTCAACGTCATTCTGGTATAAGTGTTCTCACTCTTTGCTTCAGATTATGTCTTAATGAAAAATAACAAAAAAAACTATGAGCCTTATGGCCCCGAGATTAATTTCCTAGACCGTCCAGAGGGCAGGAACCTTTTCTTTCCCACTTACAGTCTTTCTGTTTCATCCTTGGGAGTAGATAGGATCGCAAGTGTGTGCCAGCATGCCCACCTGAGCAGGGTTTGCCTTTTCACCCATGTTAGGATTCTGAGACAAACGCCCAGGAATCTGTGTCAGAACCAAGAGGGAGGGGGCATTTACTTGTTTGCTTGTTGGGGAGGGGATGTGTATGGTGGGCATCTGAAGGCCAGAAGACAGAGTTGTCTCAGTGTGGGTTCTGGGACTGAGCTCAGGCTTTGGAGCAGGTCTTAACTCACTTTTCAGCCTTTGCATTACATTGAAAAGCTTGAGCAGGATGGGATTTGCCAGACTAGAGTTACAGATCAGTGGCAGCAGAGTACTTACCTGCCACACACAAGAGTCTGGATTTGAATGGGATTTGCCAAGAAGAATGACATCTGACTCCTGCTTAAGCCAGCATAAGACCTCATGTCCCCTCTGTAGCCCGCAGTGTCTCTGCAGGGCTGTCTACTGGGCTACCTGACACCTGGCCATGGGGTAGCAATGCTTCAGTCTTATTTGATCCTTACACTGCCATGTTCCTGGATTTCTAAAAATCAAAATTTCTAATCTCTAAGATAGGATCTTGCTGAGTAACCCAGACTGGCTTTGAACTCTGCATCTCCCTGCCTGTCTGAGTTCTGGGAATATGGGTGTTCAGGCATGGAGATAGACTGCAAGGACAGCATCTTCTCACTTCTCCTGATGCCAAAGGGCATGAAACAGTTCTGGGAATCCCAGGGTTTTCGGCTGTCCTCTTTGCCTGTCTTCATTTCCCCACGCGGGTGATGAGGTAGAGGTTGCATGTGTAAAGTCCCTGCTCAGGGTTCTTTTCACTTCTGTCGTGCACAGAGATAGAGAGAGCAGGAACAGGGAAGGAAGCTTCCTGCCTAAGACCTTAAGAGCCTGGGGATAGGCTAGATATGCTTTCTGTTACGGTTCACCATCTTTATCTCCTGGGTGTATGGCTGAGGTTAGCTCTGCAGTGTGCCATATCAGGAAGGAGGTACCAACAGGTAAGACAGCAGGGGCTGGGCATAGTCCCTGTTGAACATCGCGGGAGACTCCTCGGCCTTTCCCAGCTCACTCCAAAGGTTGCTAACTGCTTGTCTTTCTCCTTCAGAACTCTATTCGTCACAACCTTTCTCTCCATGACATGTTTGTTCGGGAGACATCTGCCAACGGCAAGGTCTCTTTCTGGACCATTCACCCAAGTGCCAATCGCTACTTGACATTGGACCAAGTGTTTAAGGTGATTGTTCCTGTTTCATCGGCAGAGCCAGGGTTGTTGGTTAGAAAGCTTTTTGGAAAGGAGCAGTGTTCCTCCTGACAATCTCCAATTGAGAGAGAGCTGGAGGCCAGTCAGCCAGTTAATGCTTGCATAATGCCCTGAACTCAGGTGACAGATACCAAAGAAAATTCCTTTGCACTAGACCAGAGCACCAAAAAAAACAAACAAACAAAAAAAAACCAAAAAACTGTTCTGGTCCAAAACAGAGGAGTCTTTTTCTAACTTCCCTGTAAGTAGACAGTTGTTACAATACAGCTTCCCAGTGTCTAACTTGGGATTCTGACCAGTGACTCTGGGATGGGGGGCATCTGTGTATCTGGGCACATGCCATTGCGTGTGTAGAGGCCAGAGGAGGGCATTTCCGAGTCCTGTTTTATCACTCTTCGTTTCCTTGAGATGAGGCCTCTCACTGAAAGTGGAGCTCTGCTAATTGGCAGCAAACCTCATCAATCCGCCTGTCTCCACCTCTCACGCCTGCTGCATGAATTCTGGTTGTATTAACAGAAACTCAGAACCTAGATATCAGGGAAAGGCTGAAATATCAGAGAGAGGAAACACCACAGTCAAATCTCACCCAGCTATCTTCCAGCGTCCTCAGCCTCGCTCCTGGTCACTTCTAAAGCCTCATCTGTCTTCCTGTGCCTGCCTTAAATGCCTTCTTCACACAGCTGTATCGCATCCAGATTAAGATTAAAGGCGTGGGCTACTACTATTTGGTAGTCAGCCTTGAACTCACAGAAACACAGAAAGATCTCTGTCTCTGGAGTTATCTCTGTCTCTGCCTGCCTGGGAGCCTGGAACTCCCTTTGTAAACCAAGATGGCCTCAAACTCAGATTTGCTGGCATTAAAGGTGTAGGTCAGTGTGAGTTACCACTCTCTGACCCTCCTGGATTGACTGAGTAGATCTCCTCTTTGATATTTCAGACAGGTTTTATTAAATATATAACATACCACCACACACCCCTCATAGTGCTAGGGTTATAAGCACATACATGTCTACCCCTGGCTTAATTTTTTAATATAGGTGCTGGGATCTGAAGTCAGATCCTCATGTTCATACAGTAGGCTGTCTTACCCATTGAGCCATCTCTCCGGCCCTGTAATTTATATTTTCAGTCTTGCTCCAGAAAAACCCTTCTTTAGGTCTAGAGATCAGAAATGGAGCCACACGAACATGTTTTCAGGGAAAAGGTTTTGGGAACTTCTGAGTGCCCAGAAGGATGCTGTTGCCATACTCTTCCAGAAGGGACCATTATCCACGGTGGCCCTTGGTTCCCATCAAATAGGTTTTTTCCTAGTCTGGGTAGATTGACCACATTGGTGGTAACTTCATCTCATTTCTCTCCCTCGATGCCTGGCCGCCACCAGCCACTGGAACCAGGGTCTCCACAATCGCCTGAGAACTTGGAATCAGTAAGATTCTTTTCCTCTGGCTCGGGGCTTGGCCTTACTTCCCTTCACTGCTCAGCATGGCTTTAGTGGGCAGAAAAGCTGTGATGTGGGGAGGGGACTGTGTTTGGCCCCGTGGCTGCTAGTCCTAAACACAGCACCACAAAGGTGTGCTGAGCACAGCACAGTGGGCACTGCCGGGCCTGCCCTGCAAGGTCAAGCACATGGCATGGGCCTCGCAGGGCAGCGGCGGCAGCAGTCCCGTCTCTCGGCCTGCCTTTCCCTTGTCTCTCTCATAGCTCTTGCGTTTCCTGGGGGTGGTGAGGACCGTGGGTCCACTTTTTCCCTAGCATGGCTTGACATGTACTTACCTGCATCCATCGTTCAAACTAGCTTTTTCTTGCTGGGTTGTTGATTAGGCCAATTGCATCAGCTCAAGTTGTTGGGGTTTAGTCTCTCTCCTTACCTTACTACTTCAGGTTTCTTTCTCTCCCCATAAGCAGCAGCAGAAACGACCCAGTTCTGAGCTCCGCAGAAATGTGACCATCAAAACTGAACTCCCTCTGGGCGCACGTGAGTATGCGAGTGGCCTCAGACCTGCCCAGTCCTGGTTCTGGGGCCTGTCTTCAGGTTATGTCTGCAACTGAAAGATCGGAGCCCATTGTTAAGCAGAGCTCCTGGATTGGGAGGTCATGGGCCCTAACTTTGCTACCGCTGATCTCTCCTGCTTCCTCCTAGGACGAAAGATGAAGCCACTACTCCCCCGGGTCAGCTCATACCTGGTGCCCATCCAGTTCCCAGTGAACCAGTCTCTGGTGTTACAGCCCTCGGTAAAGGTGCCGTTGCCTGTGGCAGCTTCACTTATGAGCTCAGAGCTTGCCCGGCACAGCAAGCGAGTCCGAATTGCACCCAAGGTACTGCTAGCCAATGAGGGGCTAACCCCACTTCCTGCTGCAGGATCAGTGAAGGAGGAGAAACCCTTGCTTGAAGAAGGGCTATTGCCTTTGCTTCCCATTCAGTCTATTAAGGAGGAAGAGATCCAGCCTGGGGAGGACTCGCCACACTTAGAGAGGCCTATCAAAGTGGAGAGCCCTCCCTTAGAAGAGTGGCCCTCTCCCTGTTCGTCACTGAAAGAGGAACCGTCCAATTCCTGGGAAGATTCCTCCTGCTCTCCCACCCCAAAGCCCAAGAAGTCCTATCGTGGGCTCAGGTCCCCAGCCCAGTGTGTCTCAGAAATGCTGGTGAGTAAGCGGAGAGAAAAGAGGGAGGTGAGCCGATCTCGGAGGAAGCAGCACCTCCGGCCACCCTGTCTGGATGAACCTGAACTGCTCTTCTCAGAGGACCCCAGCACATTGCAACCAGCCATGGAGCCCCTACCCATGGCAGAGTCTTCAGAGCCTGCTTCCCAGCTCAGCTGCCCTCAGGAGGAAGGAGGACCGTTCAAAACCCCCGTCAAGGAGAAACTGCCCATCTCTTCCACGCCTAGCAAGTCTGTGCTCTCCAGAACCCCTGAGTCCTGGAGGCTTACACCCCCAGCCAAAGTTGGGGGGTTAGATTTCAGCCCAGTACAAACCCCCCAGGGCGCCTTTGGCCCCTTGCCTGACTCCCTGGGGCTGATGGAGCTGAATACCACACCTCTGAAGAACGTTCCCCTTTTTGACTCACCCCGGGAGCTCCTCAACTCAGAAGCCTTTGACCTTGCCTCTGACCCCTTCAGCTGCTCTTCACCTCCCCCTCTGGAGGCCCTCAAGCCAGGCTCCCCGGAGCCACAGCGCCCCAGCCTTTCTGCCAACCGATCTCTCACAGAAGGCCTGGTCTTGGACACGATGAATGACAGCCTCAGCAAGATCCTTCTAGACATCAGCTTCCCCGGCCTGGAGGAGGACCCTCTGGGCTCCGACATCAACTGGTCTCAGTTCATCCCTGAGCTGAGATAGAGGCAAGGCTTATCCTTGTCGCTCAAGCTGCCCACTATTCTGGCATTTGTGTGGCTGGATAGTACAAGGCTCAGGGTAACCCAAGCCCTCTGAGGAAAGCTAGCAGGCAAAGGCTGAGCTGTGCCCCTAACCTAATTATGCCAAGATGGTAGTCCACTGCTCGGACCTGTGCGTACAGTAGGGTCTCCCAGAGAGCCTGAGTCCTCCACTCTCTTTGCTGGTAACTGAAGGGTGGGTGTGACAAACGGTGAGGATCAGGGAGTGCCCAGTGGTCATCTGCTCCTAGCAGGATAACCCTTGTAAATGGTGTAAGTTCCCCAAATGTCCTCTAATTATAAATGTAAGCTTATTTCCTTAGATCATTATCTAGAGACTGCCAGGGGTGGGTAGGGTGGCAGGGGGTTGCATTTTGCCTTTGCCTGTGGCCTTTGGCAAAAGGACCTTGCAGTATACAGTTTCTTTCACACTTGTGGGTTCTGCTATAGGCATCTAGAAACACAGGTCGGCTTGCCAGGATCCTGCTTACTGCGCCTTCCTGATACCACCATGTTCCCCAAGCCAGTGGTCCTGCAAAAAGAAATCCTAGTGTAAAAGCCTGTTGGGTTCAGGTGTAGGGGGATGGGTGTGCCTGAAGCAAAGCATGGGTACTCACTTGAGTCCTGTCGGGTGTTTCTCTGATCGTGTTCCTAATCATGCCAGAGTCTAACATTGGGAGCGCAGGCTGAGGTGCCTGGCTTCCTCAGCTTGCACCTGAGCTTTGCAATGAGCCATCCTAGGCTCCAGTACACAAGCTCACCCAAGAACACTACTGTAACTACCTACTGAATAAAACCGGGGAGACACTGCTCGTCTTGAGGAATTGAGTGAGTGTGATGGTGAGACTGGAGATGATGGACCAGGCCTTCCACACATGGTCCCCACACCCCTTCTTTACACAGAAATTGCCAGTTCTTTCTGATGTAGTGGTTCATATCTATATTCACAGACCTTGAGGTAGAGGCAGGAGGGTCAGCCAGTCTAGACTACAAGAGATCCTATGTCCCAGGAAGCTCATGTACCCCTGCACTGCCCACCTCTTCCCCACCACTCCAGACCCTGTTCCATGGGAGCAGAAGCTGACTTAGACCCCATTGATTCCTCAAGTAACAGCAGCACTTGCAGTCCATTCCCTCAACATCCAGGCCAGAAAGCTGGGCCTGCTGCAGGGGTCTCATTACTTCTGTCTATCCCGCCCAAGCCTGGGAACCTGCTTCCTCCTCAAGACTCCCAGGCAAGGTCCTCCCAGAGGCAGCCCCTGTTAGCAGATTTTGTAGCCCGAGCTGACAGAGCACTGCCCCCTCCCTTCCTCACCAGGAAAGCTGCAGGGACTGAAGAGTAGTCTCTCAGGACAGGCCAAAGCCTCCTCCCAGCTGCACTTGTCAGGAAGCATCACCATAGCAACCCCTGCAGCAAACAATGGTATCAGACAGGGCTTTTCCCTAAAGCCTCCCCTCCTGGTTCTGGCTCAGAGGAAGAATGGCCAGCAGCTGGAAAAGATCTCTCCAAAGGCCAAACGTGAATGCTGTATCTCATGTCAGAGAGCCTTTACTGAAGGTAGAGTGAGCCGAACCCCACAGCCAAACTCAGCTTGTCCAGAGCCCAGGCTTCCTGGTACACAAACTGTCTTCTGAGTTTGGAGCTTAGAAAGGGGGAGGATTTGGGCTAGCACAGGTTGGAGAGGCCTTGTCTAAAATACCTGGGACCAGAACTATTTGTAGCTTTGGGGCTTATTTTTGGATTTTGGAGTGTTTGTATGTCATAAACTATAGTGGGAAGGGACCGGGACCCAAAACTTAGCATGAGACTCCTGTTTCAATTGTATCTTAGACGCAAGCCTGAAGGCAACTTAGGTGCATGCAGCATTTTTAGGGTGTCTGATATTTGAGACTGATAGCAGAAGTCCAATGTGGAATTTTCTACTTGTATCACCATGGCCTTGCCCAGGAAAAAAAAAGTAAGATTTTTCAGCATTTGGGATCTTGCATTTTCAGATTTAGGGTGTTTGTTTTCCGCTGTTGAGGCAGTCTTTCTATGTAGTCTTGGCTAGCCTGATACTATCAGCCTGTAGTAGCCCTTCTCAACTTTACAAGGGCTGGTATAGATGTGTGCCATTATGCCTGGTTTAGGATTTGTTTGGCTTTATTTTTGAGGCAGAATTTCCCTCTATATCCCTAATTGAAATTCACACCGAAGCCAGGTTATTGTCAAATGTGTGGATATTTGCCTCCACTTCCTAATGAGTTATCACTCTATTGTCATGCCTTCGATAGACCTTGTTTGTGCCGGCTCTTGGACCTTTCTTCCGGGGTGCTCTTGTAGAAGATATGTAGGGAGTTAGGTACAGTGTGACATGCCTGTAACTTTAGCATTTATCAGCCTGGTCCACCAAGGCTACAAATAAGATCCTATCTCACAAAATCAGAAGGAAGGAATAAACACTTGAGTGAGCCAACAAGATGACTCAATGGTTAGAACATTCACCGCTATGCCTGAGAGCCCGAGTTCCATCCTAGAGCCCACATGGTGGAAGAAGATGGACATGTATAGCTGTCCTCAGACCTCCACACATGCTGTGACATGTACATGTATGTGCACACACCAGCTTTTAAAGGAATGGGGTTAGGGGGTGATGCTGAAGAAACTGGTGGGGTTTGGGCGTGAGGAAAACCCTAGAGTGGGTGAGAGGGAAGAGCATTTTAAAAAGATTTCTTTCTGTCCTGGTCAGACTATGAGCAAGCTCTTAGCTATATTTCACACAGCTGAGGATGCTGAGGGCGAACACAGCTTAAACCTGAAACTCCCACTTAGCTGAGACCTTATGTGAATTCCTTGCTGAATCAGAGGCTTTCTACTTCTAAAATAGGGGCTTTGCTGCCAATTTTGTGGGTTTTTAAAAAAAATATTATGTATACAGTGTACAGAAGAGGGTACCAGATGTTATTATAGATGGTTGTGAGCCACCATGTGGCTGCTGGGAATTGAACTCAGGACCTCTGGAAGAACAGCCAGTGCTCTTAACCTCTGAGCCATCTCTTCAGCCCCCAATTTTGTGTTTTCTACTGCTATCAAATACTTGTGATAACTCAATAGAGGAAAGGTTCGTTGGGGCTCGTGGTCAAGGCTTTCTTCAGAGTGCAGTCAAGTCATTTGGCCTTGCTGCTCTAGACCTGTCAGGCAATGCATGCAGGAGGCCTGGCAAGGCAGACCGCTCACCTCAGGGGTACCCAGAAGCAAAGATGCAGGAAGGGTTCTGGGTCCCACTGTCCCCCCTTAAAAGCATGCTGTCAGTGGCCTGACTTCACTAGCTCCTTATACTGAGGTTCTCCCACCTCCCAGGGCAATCTCTAGGCTTGCCTGGGATACTTGCACAAACCATAGCAGAACTGGGTACTTTCTCATGGAATTGTAGGAAAAGGGGACTAAGTATTTTGCGACGGGAAGACAGGAAAGGTAAGGAAAGAACATTCTAGAAGTTTTCTACCCCGACTAACCTCTCAGTGACAAACAAGGGAAAAGTGTGCGTGACAGAGCAGGCAATAAGAGGACTCGGATGGAAAGCCACTTGGCCTCTAGGGAGACTTCTGGGGTGTCACCAGGACCAGGAACAAGGGAGAGTCTGTTGCTAGAATGGCTGGCATGGGTCATCGCCCTAGGCCTCCTGTGTCGTCTACAGGGTACATATGAGGACACCAGAATGGAGGAGAGTGTGGTGAAGAAAGTTGGGGGCCAGTGAGATACCTCACAGGGTTAGGGCATTTGCCAACAAACCCGGTACCCAAGTTCAGTTCCTCAGAACTGGAAGTGGAAGATAATTCTGTAAGCTGTCCTCTGACTTCCATAACACACATACACTAAGATTTTAAGTGCAAGCAGGGCATGGAGAGATGCTCAGTGTTGAAGAACACTGGTGAAGAACACAGAGGACCCTACATGGTGGCTCTCCCCATCTAACTCCAGTTCCAGGGCATCCAGTGCCCTCCTCTTGACTCCTTTGGCACCAGGCATGTATGTTGTGCACAGGCATACACGCTGTCAGGACACCCATACACATAATTAAAAAAAAATTAAACTTAAGCTCTAAATATATCATTTTTAAAGAGCAGAAGTTAGTGGAAACCAAAATGTAATGATTGGAAAAAGAATGAGATTTGATAAACCTATGAAAATGATATGGAAGATAGTACCGTAACGTCTGGGCTGGAGGGATTACTAGTCCCATTGAAACAAAATACGTGCCAGGCAAAGTTAAGGGCAGAGGGATTTATGAGGCTCCCAGCTGAGGCCTCTGGTCTCATGGTCGGAGTCTGTCAGGATGATAGATGCTGGTGCTCGGCTTCCTTTCTGCTTGATGGTGGCATCAGAGATCGTGTGGTCTTTCCACCTCAGTTAACCTAGCCTAGATAATCCCTTTGGAGCAGGCCAGCGCCATACATCCTATAAGATTCTATGTCCTGTCAAGCTGAGAGTGTTGAGAGAGCTGCCCACTTTGTAAAGTGCTTGCTATCCAAGCATGACAGCCAGAGTTCAGGCCAGAGAACTCACGTAAAAAATTTTGCAGGGGGCTAGGGAAATGGCTCAGCTGTTAAGAGCATTTGCTACTCTTGCAGAGGATCTGAGTTAGATTCCCAACACCTACCTGGCAGTTCACAATGATCTTTAACTCCATTGGGTCCCCTGGATTCTGCCCTCTGAGATTAATGAGCACACACGGTACATAGGCATACTTGTAGGCAAAACTCAAATATCTTTCAGGTAATAAAATTTTTAAATGGAAATACACTTATAATCCCAGGACTGTGGGTTAGGGTGGGGAGAAGTGGATTCTTAAGGCTTGGTAGCTGATGGCCAGTCAGTGTAGCAAGACCAATAATTCCCAGACCAGTGAGAGGCACCATCTCAAAAAACCCAAACAAGATGAGCAACATCCAAGGTTGTCTTCTGACTTCATACATGTGTACATGTGCACATGCCTGGTGACAGTGGGAATGGAAAGATGCCTCCTTGTGGAGGTCATCTCCATCCTGGTGAGTCCTGAGGCAGAGGCTGACAGCTGTGCCTGGCAAGGAGAGTAGGGTACCTCTACAGCATCCTGCTCCTCTGCTGGCACAGTCAGACTAGGCTCCCTTTTATGTTTCCCTAGATGGCCCATGCCAGGGAATCCTTCCCCACCTACCAGACTTGCACTCAGCGTGAGTTCTTCCTGGACAATGAGATCAAGTTGTCAGGCTTCACCCAGCAAGCCTGCAACAAGCTGGCCATGAAGCAACCACCATGCACAGAAATGAAGTCTAAGGTTCGTCACCAGGCACTCTATCCTTGGAAGGATGCAGCCCAGCACACCTGGGGCTTTCACACATGGCTCGATGTGGGACGTCTGCCGGCCACCTTCCCCACCAGGCCAGACAAACCCTACGACAGCAATGTCTGGCGCTGGTTGACTCACTCCAATGCACACCGACTCCCGGCTGCACAACCTGCCATCCCTCCACCCTCCTGGATGGGCCCACACAGCTTCCTGACCTTCATCAGCGCTACCCCCATCTTCTTGGACATGAACAGAAAGAACCAAGTGATTTTGAGAACAGTGAGAGAGCTGAAGGAGGTGGAGAAACTAAAGCTGAGAAGTGAACTGAGAGCCCCGCCACTTGACGCCTATGGCAATATTCTGCCCCCACCAAACTTCAGGAAGTAAGCTCACCCCTTCTCAGGCAGTGTCCTGCCCGTGTTCATGCCCCCACCCACCTTTCCCCATTCCTGTTTCTGGTATCTAATTGGCATCTCCAACTTTCCCATTCATGGTCATCTGAGACTTTTCCTTTTGTGCAGCTAGAACCTATGGCCTTGAAAGCACTGAACAAGTGTTCTGCCACGGAGCCACACTGCTTCCTGAAAGTGGTTAGCCAGATGGTGAAGACAGGGGAGGGGGTAGCTCGTGGAAAGGCACTTTATTATTTAACTAAAAATGGTACTGTGAATTTAAAATCTGCTTGGCCTGGGGATACCGAGAAATGTAACTTAGTCCCTGGCTACAAATGATAGAAGAGATAATTACCAAACCCACATATATCTGCAAAGCACCCAAAGTGTGTGTGAGAGAGATGGTGGGTGTCATTATTATATCCTCTTGTTCGATTGAGGCAGCAATTCTCCTGCCTCAGTCTCTTGAGTGCTAGGATTACATATATATACGCCGTCATGCCTGGCTGTCACTTTTTAAAAAAAGTTTTTAAAAAACTTATGTGTTTGAGTGTTTTACCTGTGAATATGTCTGTATACCACGAGCATGCCTGGTGCCTAAGGGAGCCAGTAAAGGCTGTTGGGCCCCCTGGAACTGGAGTTATAGACAGTTGAGAGTGGCCATGTGCCTGAACCTGGGCCCTCTGGGAAAGCAGCCACACTCTTAACTGATGAGACATCTTCAGGCCCTCCCTCTTCTTGTTTTCTCTTCCTCCTTCCCTCCCTCCCTCTCTTCCTTTTCCTCTTTAATCCAAGGAGAACATAGAATGTATTATATGCTGAGGCCCAAAAGCATTAAATTCCCCCCCTTTTTTTTTTTTTAAGATGGAGTCTCATGTAGCCAAGACTGGCCTTGAATTTATATTTCTCCTGCCTTCGCTCCAAAGTTCTGGGATTAGAGGCATATGCCACCACATCTGGCCAGTAAAGTCCATTGTTAGTAGAGGAAGCAGAAATGAAACACAGGTCAGAATTAAGTCCAGCGTATTATCGCTGAAAAATAGTTTGGTTTCTCCAGGCTCAACTGGTGAAGGAGGATCATAAGCACTTACCTCACTGGACTATGAAATGGGTAGTCCATAAAGAGCCAAAGCAGGAGCTTAGGGTGCTGCTCGATGGTGGTGTACTCACTCACATGCTCAGGGCCCTGGATTCTATCCTCCCCGCAGAAAAGAAAGATGAGAAAAAGGAATTGAACCAAAGTTAGATGTTATCTCGTCCAGGAGGAGGAGAGGAAGTGATGAATGAGGTACCACTCCTTCCTCCCTTGGCTGATAGGCAAGCTGAGAGTTCTTGGAGAGGAGACATTTCCTTTAAGGGGGAGCCACTGCTAAGGTTCCCATGCTCCTGTGAGTAATGAAACATTGGCTAGCACAGACTAGTTGGGAGGAGAAAGGGGTCTCCAGGAAAGGACGACAAGAAAAGGTAATGAGAGTGAATATGATTAAATATGTTATATGCAGAAATAAAATACAGTGAGATGCATTGTGATAATAAATATATGATAATAAAAACACGAGAAAGTTGATATTACAGAAATGTATGGGCAGGGAAAACTACCATAAACTAAAATGTCCCCCTTCACCTCAAAGCTTAGAGAAACCAGGGCTAAATCTAGAAGATGAGAAAGTCTTCAGAAGGTTACAAAGGAGTCCTTGCCAGTGTGGTCCCAGCAGAGACAGGCAGAAGGAACTGCTTGAGCGTGCGTGCGTGCGTGCGTGCGTGCATGCATGCACGTATGCAGATGCCAGCAGACGGCATCAAAATCACTTGGAGTTGGCATTACAGGCTTTTGTGAGCCAGCTGACATAGATGCTGGGACCTGAACTCTGATAGACCTCTAAGCAATCTTGACTACTGAGCCATCTCTCCAGCCTCAAGGAAAAAAAATTCAGACAGGTTCTCTCTCTAGCCTTGGCTGGCCTGGAATTCACAGCACTAGGATTGAAGGTGTGTGCCACCATACCTAGCTTGAGGTTTGGTTTGTTTCCTTGTGTAGCTTTGGCTGTCCTGGAACTTGATTTGTAGACCAGGCTAGCCTGTAACTCGCAGAGATCCACCTGCCTCTGCCTCCCAAGTGCTGGGATTAAAAGTGTGTACTACCACTTCCCAGCAGGGATTTTTAATTAAAAGACAACAATAGCAAAACACACACACACACACACACACACACACACACACACACACACACACACACACACACACACACACAGGAAAGCCTGGGAGTGCAGCTCAGGGATGAGATGTATGTATGAGGCCAGGTTCCACCTCCAGCTGTGCACACAGGCACTCACATGGAGGTAACTCAGTGGGTGAGCACTCTCTACACAAGCATAGGAACAGGAGTTTGACTCCTTCACACCCATAGAAAAAGCTGGGCACAACCATGCTTACTGGTAACCCTAGCCATGTTGGGCACAGAGACAGGCAGATTCTAGGAACTCACTGGCCAGCTAGCCTAGCTTTGATGATAAGCTTCAGATTCCGTGAAAGACCCTGTTTCCAGGGGGTAAAGCAGAAAATGGGACAGCAGGGGACTGAGAGCTTTCTGTGGCTTCCACACAAATCACATGCACATATCATACACATGTGTGTGTTTATACACATACAATACAATTTTTAAAATATGGCACCAAACTTTTTGAGTTGAGTCACTTTGAGGATCCTGACTCTCTGCGGTCTCTACATGAAGACTATTTGGTAACTAATTTGTATCATACAGACATCTTCAGAAAGATTTTCAATTGTGTAGGACATGGTGGTACATGCCTATCATCCTGGAGTTGGGAGAGATTGAGGCAGGTGAATTAGGAGGAATCAAGGGTATCTTTGCTACATAGTAAGTTTGATGCCAGCCTGGGCTACATGAGACCTTCTTTCAAAAAAGAGGGTGGGTACATAGCTCAGTTAGTTGACAGAGCATTCACCTGGCATGGCTGAAGTTCATGGTTCAGCGCCTAGCAGCACATAAACTGCACATGATCTGGGCTACATGAGATCCTGCCTTAATCCCTAGAGCCCTCTGGATAAAAACTCAAGGGCTTGAACATGTATGGCAAGGATTCTACCACTAGTCTGCGTCCCTGAGGAACTTATCAAAATATCACAGGGGTTGGGGCCATAGCTCAGGAATATAGCTTCTTATATATCATGCAAGAGGCTCAAAGTTTCATGCTGATAATAATAATAGTAATAATAATAATAAACAACAAAACCAAAAAAACGTTTCTGGGATGCTTCTCATGTGCAACTGCAGCTGAGAACCTCAAATAAACTCAAAGCAGTAAACGGGAATATCTGCTGAACCAGGCACAAAGCCTGTTGAAGCACAGAAAATCTGCTACTGTTCAACCACGTTGTTGTCTTGTGCCTAAGTCAATTTGCTACTGTTCAATTTAATACTACAGGCTAACACAGAAGAGGAAATCACCTGCTTTGCTGCACTGATCTGAGCTCAGCGGTCTTCCCATCTGCGCTGCAGTTGCAGAAAAGAGGAGATGAGAAGATAGATAATTTAGATAAAATCCTGCAATAGAGTCAGGCATGGCGGTAGAAACCTGTGATCCTAGCACGCTCTGGAGGAGCAGGCCAGAGGATCTCAACCGGAGACCAGCGCCGACTACGTACCGGGAGGAAAGAAGAAAGGAAGGAAGCAAGGAGAGGATAATTGGATTGAGGTGTAGCTCTGTGGTGGAGTACTTGCCAAGCATATGTAAGGCCCTTGATTCAACCCCTAGCACCACACACATATATAAGAAGAATCTAAGTGAGGGGCTGCTGGAGGCTCAGCAGTTAAGAGCACAGGCTGCTTTTCCAGAAGGACAGGAGTTCGATTCCCAGCACCCTTATGGTAGCTCTCGGGTCTGTAACTCTAAGGGGATCTTATGGCCTCTTCTAACTTCCACGGGCACCAGGCTAAGAAGTGGTACACCTGCTAACATGCAGGAAAGAGACTCATACACATAAAGTAATGAAATTAATAAATTCAATGAAAGAATGTAACAAAAAGCATATGTTAAAAATCTAGCTGATATTCTATACAGTTGTCCAAAGGATGAAAGGTGGCTCACCTAATGCTACAACACACAGTTAATAAAAATGCAGGCCATTTACTCTATAGCCTGATCCCCAGATAGCTGATGGGAATCATCAGCTGCCCTTTCTACCTCTCCAACTGTGCCTGGAAACAGTCCCCTGACTCTGCTGTCTCTGAACTGCTTTCTCAACAGGTCCCAGTACATATCTGCTGGTGGGAGGCTTGAGCCGTGGGGCCTCCAGATCCTACCCAACCCACTTCCCAATCATTTCACCAAGAGCTGGCCCTGCCCAAATCCTCAGCCTCATTACCAGGAGAAGGCCCTGAAACTGGCTAGGCTGCCCACTGTGCCCCTGAGCGAAGACCTTGTGAGGGACTACCAAACCCTGACGGAGAACCGGACTGTCATGCCCCTCTACTACCTCTCCAAGGTGAAATGTGCAAAACCACCACAGGAAAAGTGGAAAGAAGACCTGGATTTGTCTAAAAGAGCTCCTGGGGCCACAGCTCAGCCTCCTTCAGCAAAAAGCCTCGGGGGCTGAGGACTCAAGCTGCTAAAGAATGACTGTCTTCCAGCCTCACACCACCTCTGTTTCAGGCTCCTGGAGACGTTACTAAAGCTCTGAATTATTCAGTGTTTTCTTTGGCTGATGTATAGTATAGTAGAGAAGATTGGGGAAGGGGGATTTACAGAGCGAATTTCTGTACTCTCCAGCTCTTAAGATTAGAATAAGGAGTGTTGAGGGTATGTGTGTGTGTGTACTCTTGAGTAAGGAAGAGGTAAAGAAAAAAATGTGGGTAAGGAATTGCAGACTGGGAAGATAGCTCAGTGGTAGAGTGCCTAGCAAGAGTGAGGTCCTGAGGTCAATTCCCATCACACATACAAACAAAGTTGTTGTACTTTCAGAGTCAATTTACAATCACACTGGGAGGACAGAAAACCTCCTATACAAAAAATAACCTCAATTTCTTCTCCTCCACAGACTGTCTGATGTTTATATAGCACAGCTATATAGCAGCTGTAGCCCTGCTTGTAGGAGGTCTTCCTGAAAAATTTGGTCAGAGATTGGGAGAGTTAGGCCTGAGGAAGGCAGCCGTTCCTCAGCAGGTTAAGTGTGGAAGAGTAGAGAGTCAAGGTGTAGGAGGCATGGAGGTCCCTATGCTCACAGATGAGTGCTAGAGGAGCCAGGATGGTATACACACAGGCTTGTCTCTTCAAAGGGAGAGATGTATAACCTGCTTCCTGCCCGGAAGGCTGGTTAACAGCCTTAGGACCTTTGTGCTATCTGTGTGGGTGAGAATGTACTAGAAGATGTCACTTGTACTTTACACAGAGTTTTGTAGTCATGTCTTAAGCTTTGTTCTGAACATGGGATTGAGTTCATTATCACCAGAATTTTTTTTTAAACCAAATGTGATATTCTTAAATATGCCTAAAATAAACTACTTGGGGTCAGACTCCTGAAGTTTGAACCCACATCAGCTACTGAGGTGTGTTGAATCGAACTACCTTCTTGCCTTCCAAGAATCTGCTGGCTATGATGGTTGTTTAGGCAGAAGCCCTGCAGGGTCAAATACCCAAGGAGCCTGGTATGATTAAGTGGAAGCCCCACCTCTCTGTGTCTCCAGTCTCAGCCCCCCAGAGTCAGCCCCTCCGGGGGGGCTGCTCAAGACCATGCCTACAGACTACCCTACCGTGTGCTCCCCTCCTCCCTCCCCTGCCTTCGCCCTGTTTATTAAACATGGACTTAATAATTCGGCTTGGCTTATTACATAGATGGCATAGGATCCCAATAGCTAGGGATCCAAAACTTATCATCTTGGTGCCGAGCCGGAGTTGAGTTTTTCTGGTGGCTGTATGGTGTGGATGTGGAAAGCCACTCTTTCCCCCACCCCTACCCCCCCAACTTTTGCCCGGTAAATCACCCAATTTCAAACTAAATGCCTTTAAGAAATCCAGGATCTCATCGATGGAGAGATGGCTCAGAGATTAAGAGCACCGACTGTTCTTCCAGAGGTCCTGAGTTCAATTCCCAGCAGCCACATGGTATCTCATAGCTATCTACCTTGAGATCTGGTACCCTCTTCTAGCACACAGGCATACTGGAGGCAGAATGTTGTACACATAATAAATAAATCTTTAAAAAAAGAAAAAGAAAAAGAAATCCAGGATCTCTTCTGAATCTCCTCAGATTGCCTGCAATCTGCAATACTGAGAAACTCCAGCTCTTTTGGGGGTAGGGACAATTCCTGCCCCTTGGGATTCCTTTGCCTGGGAGATATTCTATTCTGCACAGGGACACCCCACTGCTTTGGCCCCAGATTATCTCTGGGACTCCCTGTCATAGTCTCAGATCTCCAGCTAACAGTTTATGAGTGGAGACTTCCTGGTCCAAGTTCACTCCCCAGATATTCTTGGGATGTCTCCTATGAAATTTATCCAACTTGGGGATGCCTCACACCATAGGCCTTATCCAGGTTTACAAGCAGAGTGTTGCACTCCACCCCCACCCTCTGTCTGTCTGCATCTCTGTCCTGTTCCTGCTCCCTGTTTCTGATGACTCTCCTATGACTTCACACACCACAGCTTCATGCCCAGCACATGGCCATTTGCCCTCCCTCCCCCAGAAATATCTTAGTTCTGTCTCTGTTCACCATGTCACACCGCAGCCCGTGTGTGTGTGTGTGTGTGTGTGTGTGTGTGTGTGTGTGTGTGTGTGTGTGTCTCAATAAGCCCATTCCCCTTCAATAAACTCTGTTTCCAAAATCCTCCACTTGCTGTTCCAGCTTGGGTGCCAAGACTCTGCCTGGACTGGACACTGGGAGATCAACTGCCACATGTTGTTAAATCAGGATGGGTCACTCTCTCCAAATTCCTACCCCACAGAAGAGTGTCAGATCTTCTATCTTGGCAGTAGAGACAGGTGCTGCCTCTGGGATTTCTGATCCCCAATGGCCACCGAGAACCTGGGGCTTCTGGGACACTGAAAAGCGGTCTCACTTCTGCTTATTTATTCTTCTCAGATGTGATGGCATTTGATGACTAGGGTACTAATAGGCTTGACGGTTTAATCAACGCCCTCTCCTCCCCCAACTCCCAATGCTACGCCAGCTGGGTAGCTCCTTAGTTGATTAGATACGTTTCCTGTTAAAAGTACACATAGGTAGTGCCTCATTTACAGGCTTCATGGTAGCACTGACTACAAACACTTTTCAGAAGTTCTTAAATTTCTGTGGGTTTTACTGATCTCAGCTTTAGGACTGCATAGAGGCTTTTTGCTATGACACCAAGATGTCTCTAGCAAGTTCTGGGTGTGAGCTGCTATTCTGGGCTTGTAACCTTACAGGAACTGCCCAGAGATTACTGATCTACCAACACCTTACTACTTTGACTATTCAGGAAAGAGGTTGCCCCTCATATGTCAGTCCTCATCCATCACCCCTTCTGCAGACCCAGGGATGGAGCCTCACAGAGACCTGCATGTTTGTTGATCATGCTCCTCCATATTGTCAGTCTGAACTTGTCTGCGTGGCTTCCCTTAGGCCATCAGCATGTTCTTGGGTGTTCTTTGAACACTGATGCTAGGCATAGGTCACGGCTCAGTTGCTACATAATAGTCAGTGACTTCTTCAGCCTGCATGCAGCACAAAATAAAGGTCATGTCCATGAGCACTGAAGCGGGCCCCACATCAGGGGTCTTTGCTGAAGCTTGGTGGTCCAGAATATTTGGAAGGAGCAATGCAATTTTGACAGCCTTCCAGAGAATTCACAAGATTACAATTGGAAAAAATCATTCTAGTACACTACAGTGCTTGTAGTCCCAGCTGCTCAGGAGGCTGAGGCAGGGGGATTGCCATGAATTTGAAGTCAACTTGAGCAACCTTGTGAGTTTAAAGCTAGCTTGTGACACAGAGCTTGACCTTTTCTTGAGGAACCCAATCAAAAAACAAAGAAGCAAACATGAGCTGAACAGAAAGAATGAAGCTGTATTAGTCAGTTTGTATTACTACAATGAAGTACCTGAGGCAGACAACCTCACAAAATGACGGTTATTTACCTTGAAGTTTTTGAGGATGGAAATTCAAACAGGATCTCCAGAGAGAGAGAGAGGGAGGAAGGGGGAGGGCGAGACATCAGGATATAGTCCTCTAGCATAAGGACCTTGTTTGATTCATCCTAATCATTTCAACCTCTAGCTGGCATAGTCAGAATGACACCCAGGAGGAGACAGAAAGGCAGAAGGAACCTTGAGAGATTGCCTGTCATATCAGCTGATTTCTGGGATTCAAAGTATGAGGTGGGTGCCCCATGAGTTAGGGTTTTGTCTCCAGAGAGATGGATAATGATAATGTCTTCTCTGTGGAGTCTTGTGAACAATTCACTCAAGACAAAATAAAACAAAGCAAACAAACAAACAAACCTGTACAAGAGGCTAAAGAGGCATCTCAGTAGTTAAGAATGCTCACAGAGGATGCACGTTCAATTCCTATGCACTCATATGTCCACTAACAACTGTCTATAACTGCAGTTCTTGGGAATCTGACACCCTCTTCTGGCCTCCACAAGCACCAGGCAGAATACAAGCAGGCAAAACACTCATACGTAAAAATTAAAAAAAAAAAAAAAAAAAAAAAAAAAAAAAAAAAAAAAAAAAAAAAAAAAAAAAAAAAAAAAAAAAAAAAAAAAAAAAAAAAAGCTTGTGTTAAAAAAAAAAAAAAAAAGGAGCAAAGAAATAGTTTCTTACTCTCGTGAGTCTCAGAATCTGGTAGGAGAAATAAATAATTATGAAGTGTTATGAAGTGTAGAAATTAGCCTGTAATCCCAGTATTAGGAAGCCTGAGGCAGTAGAGTTATCATGAATTATCATGAATTCCAACCTAGTCTGGTTTGTGGAGTAAAAATGCTATCTCAAAACAACACCACCACTAAAACCCTAAAAATAAAACGTGACAGCAAATAGCAAATATCACAGAGACCTACTTGATCCAGCCGGTCTTGAGGTCAAGCAGGAATGACAAATCTGAGTGAACGTGTACTCACAGTACCCCAGCAGAGGCTTGCTCAGCATTTGCTGGTCAGATATTGCTTTGAGGGACCTACAGAACTAATCTGTTCAGTTCCTGCGATGCATCCCATTTTAGAGGTAGGTAAACAGAGACAGTTTCTTCTTGAGGTTCTGCTCATTTAAACCTCATTCCATTTCTATGAATTATGTATTTCAGATTAGTAACTCATTCTGAATTACCTAGTAAAATGATACAAAATTCTTAACTTATTCCTGGTGTCAAGGACTGACTCCAGATATGTACTACTTTTTAAGACAGGGCCTCATTATGTAGCCCCTGGTGGGCTGGAACTTGCTGTGTAGATCAGGATGGCTTCAAATTCACAAAGATCCTCCTTCCTCTGTTGCCTACATTCTGGGAGTAAAGTCATGTGCCAATATGACTGGCATAATAATTTTCTTTTAAAAAGGCAGGACCGGCTGGAGAGATGGCTCAGTGGCTGTTCTTCCAGAGATCCTGAGTTCAATTCCTAGCGACCATATGGCAGCTCACAACCATCCATAATGAGATCTGGCGCCCTCTTCTGGCCTGCAAGCAAAGCACTGTATACATAATAAATACATCTTTAAAAAAAAAAAAAAAAAAAAGGCAAGGCCTTGCTAAGTGCCCAGGATAGGATAGCCTCAAACTTTCTATGTGGCCTTGAACTCCTGATCTTGCTGCTTCCAAAGTTCTGGACTATAAGCATGAGCCACTTCACTTGGTTTCAGGGTTTCTTTTGTTTTTTTCTTTGTTTTGTTTTTGCTTTTGAGACATGACATCCTTATATGGCTCAGGCTGACTTCAAATTTAGGATTTCCTCAGCCTCCTGAGTGCTGGAATTAAAGGCATAGCTGTCATCCTGGTTAAGAGTCGAAACTTTTTGTTTGCTTTGAATCATGTTTTCTTTTCTTATTTAGGTTATTTACTTGTGTGTATGGGGGGGTCAAAGGAAAACTTTGGGGGGTTGAGTTCTCTTCCACAGTGGGTTCTGGCTATTGAACTCAGTTGGTCATACTTTGTTTGTAAGTACTTTGACCTCTGAGCCCAAGCTGTAAAAATCTTAACTGAGACATCTGACTTCCACATCCCTTGCTCAGCTTGTTTGTACTCAGAGACAAGCCAACATCCTTTCTGAACTGTGACTTTACCATCCACAGAGTGGAAGGACCAGGCCAGAGTTACTCATAGCAAATGTGAGCTTGACCTGGCTGTCTTAGAAAGATCATTCTTCTAGAGTGGAAGCAGGTCAGTTTCTTCTCCTTGAGATTTCAAAATTGGCACTGGGTTCCTGGGACCTTTGCTGGGCAGGAGAATTTTTGCAAGCCACATCATTCATGCCTTCAGCAGATCTGACAGGTCCAGAGGAGAAAGCTTGAAATAGAGTTGGCAGCCTTCAGCCTTCCAGTGGCTCAAGGGAGCTGTCTGTCCAGCTCCAACTAACCCATTCTACCTAGAACATTCTGGGCATTTCCTTATGTGACTGAGTACATACTGGGGGTGGGGGTGAGGCTCACTCATCCTATGAAGAGAGACAAGAATTGCACCATTCAGTATTAAGAAATGAGCACAGAAAGGTGCCGCACAAAGTGCCTTTAAATCTCTTCTGTACTGGGTGGTGATGGTGGCAGCACGCAAATTTAACTTCAGTACTTGAGAGGTAGAGGCAAGGGAATCTCTATGAGTTCGAGGCGAGCCTGGTCTATAGAGTAAATTCCAGGACAACTAGAGCTACACAGAAAAACCCTGACTCGGGGGCTGGAGAGATGGCTCAGTGGTTAAGAGCACCGGCTGCTCTTCCAGAGGACCCAGGTTCAATTCCCAGCACCCACATGGCAGCTAACAACTGTCTGTAGTTCCAGTTCCAGGCAAACACCAAGGCAAATAAATAAATAAATAAATAAAAGTAAAAAAAAAGAAAAAAGAAAAACCCTGACTCGAAAACAAAAAACAAACAAACAAACAAAAGCTCTTCTGTGGTTCAAACAAGAGGGCAGGGACTTCGAATATATCTGCAGTGAGTTAGAGTCAGGAGGATCAGAAGTTCAGGATCTTGGGTACACAGTAAGTCTGAGGTCATCCTGGGTTAGGAAGACACTGTCTTATTATATAAACACACACACACACACACACACACACACACACACATATCTGTGGGGATTTAGATTATACATAAAGAACTTCCTGATAGCATTAAGAGACACTGGAATTTGATTACACAGGTCAGAGAACCAAGCTATGTCACCACTTGAAACTAATGGTTATTCAATAGAGATACAATGGAATCTCACATGCACATTCAAAGTCTTTAGCAGCTGGGACCACGGATACTCCTCAGTAGCAAAGCACATACTCAGTGTTTGTGGGACCCTGGATTCTATGAATAACAATAGCAATAAAATAGATAGGCAGGGCATGATAGTGCATATCTAATCTCCAAATGCAGGAGGCAGAGACAGGAAGATCAACCCAAATTCAAGGTGAGCATGGCATAGGAAATGAGTTCTAGGCTATCCAAGGCTACATAGGTACATAGTCAAACCTTGAACAAACCTAAATATACAAACATATACATAAAATAAAATACAGGTGTAATGTGAAGAGAGAAAAATAAAACAAATAAGTTATTTTGTTGAACCAAACAGGCCCAAAATATTTTTTATATCCAACAATACAGGAAACAATTGAAATATCTCACAATACTTTCTATATTGTTTTTCCAATGCAAGGTGGGTTATTAAAGCAGACCTCATCTCAGGTGAGCTGGATCTAACAGGCCTAGGGGTACAGTTTGGTGGTAGAGTATGTGTTTAGTATGTGTGAGGCCCTAGGTTTCATCTTAGAACACACACACACACACACACACACACACACACACACACACACAGAGACAGAGACAGAGACAGAGAGATAGAAAAAGAGAGAGAGAACTTCATTGTCAAGTTCCTAGATCTAGAGTCAGCTAAGAGACATAACTCTGGACTCCTGTGCTGGTTTCAATAGAACTGGCCCCTATATGCACCTGAATGCTTAGTCAGCAGGGAGGGGCACTATCTGAAGGGATTAGAAGGATTAGAAGGTTGTTGGAGGAAGTGTGTCACTGGGGTGGGCTTTGAGGGTTCAGAAGCCCATGCCAGGCCCAGGTTCTTTCTGCTTCTCTCAGCCCACAGATCAGAATGCAGCTCTCAGCTATTGCTCCAGTGTCTGTCTAAATGCTGCCATGCTCCCCAACACTCTGATGGTAGACTAAACCTCTGGAGCTATATGCAAGCCGACAATTACATGTTTTCCTTAAGACAGTTGTTGTAGCCATGATGTCTCTTCACAGCAATAGAACAGTAACTAAGACAGTGTTTGTAGGTGTTCCTAGAGAGGGTTAATGGAGGAAAGAAGAACCACCCTGATTATGGGTGGCTCTATCCCATGACATGGAGTCCTGGGCTGAAGAGAAAGGGGAAGAAAGAAGCCTTCCAAGCTGCAGCCTCCACAGCCCTGCTTTCTGACTGTAGCAGCAACGTGGCCACCAGCCTCCCATTCCTGTCATGTCACGCTCCCGGACAGGATGGGCCGTATCCTCAGCCATGAGCCAAAATGAATCATTCCTTCTCTAAGTGGTTCTGTTCAATATTTTATCACAATGAGGAAAAAAAGTAACGAATACACGGATATGCATAATCTGCAATAATTACGTGACACCAAATGAGAAACCAAAATAGAATCTTCTGGTTTTAGCCAAAGACACAAAACATTCTAGAAGGTCTTCAACCTGAGGGCTATGAGGTTGGAAAGCCAAGAAACCCTTACCTTTTTGTGCCTTCCTTGGCCATCACCATCACCCCAAGCATAAAGCCCACAGCTCCACAGTGAGCTTAGAAAGCACCTAAGTGTTCCGTTCTCTGTGACACGGGATGGGTGGCGTCCCCCAAGTCTGTTGGAGTCAGAAGGAAGAGCAAGCTATTAGTGCTCCCCACACCTCTGTGACTATTTTCTTTCTCTTTTCTTTCTTTTTTCCTTCCTCTCTCTCTCGCTCTCTCTCTCTCTTTCTCTCTTTTTTTATTTGGTTTTGGTGTTTTGAGACAGGATTTCTATGTGTAGCCCTGGCTGTCCTGGAACTAGTTCTGTAAAGCAAGCTGGCCTCAAACTCAATGCAGATCACAGCCTGCCCCTGGTTTTCTTAAGGTCTTTGTTTCCTTCGGGGCTTAGAATAACGGACCCTACATTATACATTTAGTTGCCTGTGGTCTGGCTCCTGCATCAGTCTGTGAATGCCACCTTTAATCCCAGCACTCAGAGAGCCAGAAGCAGGAGGATCACTGAAAGTTCGAGGCCAGCCTGTTCTATATAGTGAGTTCCAGGACAGCCAGAGAAACCCTAAATACAGAAAAAAAAAAAAAAAAAAAAAAAAAAAAAAAAAGCCTGGCTGGAGAGATGTGGCAACAGCCACTAAAGGTTAGGATTTATAACCGAGAGACAAGAGTCTCACAGAGGGCTGCTGGAAATTTTCTGTTTCTTCATTTGAGACCAATTACTCCTTAGAGGTTACTGGCTTTTTAAAAAAAAATATATATATTTGCTTTATATATACTTTTAGGTACAAGTGCTTCTATTGCAGATATACCTACATGCCAGAGGAGGGCATCAGACCCTATTATAGATGGCTGTGAGCCATCATGTGGTTGCTGGGAACTGAACTCAGGACCTCTGTCAATGCACTTAACCTCTGAGCCATCTGTTTGTCATTTTTTTGAAGAACTTCTTTTTAAGACTTATTTATTTATTTTTACTTTATGTACAGTGGTGTTTTGCCCTGAAGCTAGAGTTACGGACAGTTGTGAGCTGCCATGTGGATGCTGGGACTTGAACCCAGGTCCTCTGGAAGAGCAGCCAGTGCTCTTAACCACTGAGCCATCTGTCCAGCCTCAGAGGTTATTATTAAAAATTTATTACTTTATTTTATGAGTATGAATATTTTGTCTGCATGTGCACTCCTGAGGCCTGAGGAAGGCAGGAGAAAATGACAGAGCCTGAAACTGCAGATACAGACAATGTGAGCTGCCCTGTGTGGGTGCTGGGGACCCATGTGTGGGTGCTGGGGACCGAGCCTGGTCCCCTACAAGAGCAGCGGGTGCTCTTAGCTGCTGAGTCACGTCTCCAGCTCTACACATGATTTTCTATTGTTTGTTGGTCAGCTTATTGCCCAAGCTGACCCCGAAATCCTGGGCTTGAACAATCCTCTGTCTCAGCCCTCTGTGGGTATTTATAGATTTTTAACTGTTTTTTGCTGTTTTACATTATGGCTGAACAGTGCCTATACTGGTCAGGAAAACATTCGACCATCTCTAGCCTTCTATTTACTTAAAAAAAAAAAATTAGTCTAAAATAAATTTAGTTACATGTAAATGTGTGTTTATCTTTATGTACAAGTGCTTTGGAGTCCAGAAGAGGGTGTCAGATATCCTGGAACTGGAGCTGTAGGTAGTTTTGAGTTGTCTGACTGCGGTGCCGGGAATGACACTGCCAGTCCCACCCCAGCTCATCCAACTCTTCTTGTTTTCTTTTTCATTTTACATACCAACCACAGCTTCCCCTCCCCCTCCTCTCCTGGACTCCCTCCCCTATCAGCGCACAGGGGTGGGGCGGGCAAGGCCTGCCTCCGGGAGTCAACAAAATCTGGCATATCTCCTGCTTAAAGGCTGATTAAGTTATCCAACCATAGGGAATGGGCTCCAAGGAGCCAGTTCATGCACCCAGGAACTTGAACAGTTCAAGTGCCAGTGCCACTGCCAGAGGCCCCTCAAACAGATCAAACCGCACAGCTGTCCCATTCAGAGGGCCGGCCATGCTGGTTCTACAGCTGGCAGTCCAGAGTCCCATTATGGGTCAGTTGTCTCTGTAATTTCCCCATCATGATCTTGACCCCCCCACACACACACACACTTTGCTCATATGATCCCTCCTCCCTCTCTTCAACTGAACTCTAGCTCAGCCCAGAGCTTGGCTGTGGATCTCTGCATCTGCTTCCATCAGTTACTGGGATGTAGGTTCTGTGATGACAATTAGGGTGGTCACTAATGTGATTACAGGGGAAGGCAAGTTCAGGCACCCTCTCCATTATTGCTAAGAGTCTTAGCTGGAGTCATCCTGTGGACTCCTGGGAATTTCCCTAGCACCAGGTTTCTCTCTAACCCCATAATGGCTCCCTCTATTAAGATACCTGTTTCATTGCTTTCCTGCTCTATCCCTCCCCCAGCTTGACCATCCTGATCCCTCATGTTTTAACCCTCATCCCCTCCCTGTCCTAGTTTACCCAGGAGATCTTAACTATTTCCCTTCCTGGGCACTCTATTCATCCCTCCTAGGTTCCTCCTTCTTACCTAGCTTTTCTGGGGTTGTAGATTGTAGCCTGGTTAGCCTTTGTTTTGCAACTAATATCCACTTATGAGTAAAACACATACTGTGTTTGTCTTTCTGGGACTGGGTTACCTCACTCAGGATGATTTTTTTTTCCTAGTTTACATCCATTTGTCTACAAACATCATGATGTCATTATTTTTTATCAGCTAAATAATACTCCATTGTGTAAATGTACCACATTTTCTTTATCCATTTTTTGGTTGAGAGGTACCTAGGTTGTTTCCAGGTTCTGGCTATTATAAATAATACTGCTATGAACACGGTTAAGCAAGTGTCCTTGTGGTATCATTGAGCATCTTTTTGGTATATACCCAAAAGTGGTATTACTAGATCATTAGGTAGGTTGATTCCCAATTTTCTGAGAAACTGTCATTCTAATTTCCAGAGTGGCTATACACGTTTGCACTCCCACCATCAATGGAGGTATGTTCTCCTTCCTCTACATCCTCTCCAACATAGGCTGTCACTGTTGTTTTTGATCTTAGCCATTCTGACAGGTGTAAGATGGTATTTCAGAGTCATTTTTATTTGCGTTTCCCTGATAACTAAAGATGTTGAGCAATTCCTATAAGTTAATTTCAGTATTTCCTTTTTATTCCTGTGTATTTGTATGTCTGCATGTGAGTGTATGCCACAGACATGCTGGAGTCACAGATGTAAGTCCCCTGAAATCAGAGCAGGAAGCACTCTTAGGCCCCGAGCCATCTCTCCAGGCCCTTCTTTTAATTTTTGAGACATTACTAGATTGAAAGCCTAGGCTTGAACTCACTCTGTAGTCCAGGCAGGCCTTGAACCTGTGATCCTAGAACTGTGCACCAAGCCTGGATTGGATTTTGTAACATCACACAGCAAGGCAGGGAGGAGACAAAGGCGAGCCTCTGGCAAAGACACAGACTAACCCATCGGAGGAGACATATTAGAACCAGAATTCCCCAGCGTCTTCATCATTGTATGACTCGGATTTCAGCCTCTAACGAGGAAGATCTCAGAGGTTTGTATTACTAGAACATTCCTGGTCTCCTTGCCCTTTGAGAGAGATGTTGGGACCGACTGACAGAGAGGGGCCAAGCAAATAAGTTCTCTGATGGCAGAGGAAGGAGGGGCGGGAAGACACTCTCATGCTGTCCCTCTCTGGCCATCACCATAAACCCTGGCAGCAGAGGACAGCAGGGAGGAAGAAAGAGCTGGGTAACTGTCTAGAGACTGGGAGGGGGTCAGCAGAGCCAAGTCCACAAACACAAAAGAGACAGAGACACGCTTGCCTGCCTCCCATGCATAGCAAACAGGAACCCCCTCACAATGGCACGCACTCCCTCTCCGATGACTTGGCACAGGCTGCTGACAGTTTACAGCACACGAACTCGCCATCCACCGCCCACTCTGAACAGGACCCCAGAGCTGGATGCTTTGCAGCCTACCAGCTGCAGGTCCTGCCCAGCCCTCCCTCTCCTCCGGGGCTGGGTTTTTCCAGCAGGAACCTCGCTCCCTCTACAGCAATCTCTGGAAATTGGTGTCTGACGCGGCTGCTCCTGCCTATTATTTATTTATTTCTTCTTTTCTTCCCGCTGAGACCCTCCTGTCACAGGGAGAGCTGCAGTCTGACACAGAGAAACGCAGAAGCTGCAGGACGATCTGGGAGCCAAGAGGAGGTAGACAGGGACTCCCAGGCACCCTTGTCGGCTTACCCTAGAAGACCATGAGCACTGGGCAGGAGGCCAGGAGAGACGAGGGAGACTCCAGGAGAGGCCAGGAAGCCTCGCTTCGGGACCGAGCCCACCTGAGCCAGCAGCGCCGGCTCAAGCAGGCCACCCAGTTCTTGCACAAGGACTCGGCTGACCTGCTGCCCCTGGACAGCCTCAAGAGGCTCGGCACCTCCAAGGACCTGGTGAGGCCCCTGGCCCTTTTTCTCCTTTTCCCTATTCTGTGTCTGGGGCCTGGGGAGGTGGTATAGAGTAGAGGCTCAGCCTTCAAATTCCTCTCTCTTGTTCAGATAAGATAGTTCAGCCAACTTGCAGCCCCCAACCTTCCCCAGATCCTCCATCGGGATGTTTCTTGGCCTGGTGGTACTGAGGGTCCCTGGGCTCATAACTCAGCTTCCACCGTTTCCCCTTAAGGGTCATCTTGGGGTCAATGGATAGTTAAGCTGTTTAGTTGAAGCCCAGAGGACCTAGGAGGAATCCTGTGGCATGGGCTTATGAGGACAGCAAGGCCTGGAGGATTTGTCAGTTTAGGGTTATGATTCCCTGCTTTTAGGTCCCTTCAAATGAGGAAATGCCTAGGAATTTTCCTCATTTCTCACACCTGACCTTTCCCCCTCACCCTATGCCAGCATCAAAGTATTGAGGGTCTTCTGGGCAATCAGGGTTAACATGGCTCTGACCAGGACCATCAGTCTCCATGTCTGTGTCCTTCTGTTCTTTCCTTCCAAACCACTGCAGCAATTCAGGCCCTGGACACAATGGGCTCTTGGGTTACCACGAGGAGCTGAGGGGCTCAGGGTCAGCTGCATACAGTCTTTGCCCCCAGAGATACAGTGGTGAAGAACATGGGCTTTGGAGCCACCTTGTTTGGGACCAAATTTTGTCTGTAATTCAGAAAGTTATGACTCTGTGCCTTGGTTTCCTCATTGTTAGAAAGGGATAAAGTTATGAACATCTGGTAAGGAGAGAGTTTCTTGGGCTTCTACATCCTTAGCACGGGGATAGTGCCTGGCTAATAGGAACACTGGGGAGATGACATCGGGAATCTTCTGGCTATAATTCCGTTTAGCTTTTGAGTTGGTGTGAATTCTGGAGGGTCCAGAGAATACAGGATTCCATTCTGTGGGAGCCACTTCTCCTGGGGGCACGCACATCCCTTTGTTACTTTGACTGACCTGGCTTTACCTTTCTGTCCTGGTCCTCTCCTGGGTTTTCCCTCCAGGAATCCCCTAACCCTATCCCAGCAGCCCTAGAGACCACAGGAGACAACTGACAAATAGGGAGGGGGCAGGAAAGCAGGTTCTTTGGTACCTAGGGGTTTGGGACTTGTGCTTCTTCATATAATCCTACAGTTGTTTTGCCCAGAAGCTGCCCCATGGACATTGCCACATCAGAGTAGCTGGCCGAGCCTTTTCATGGCAGGGCTTCTCATCTTCCTGCACAGATCTATAGTAGGTAGCTCCTATGACTTTGGGAATAAAGAAGCAACAGTCTGGGTGCCCTGTCTCTCTGACTGGGATAGCTCTGGAACACACTTTCCAAGAGAGAAACATGGAATCACAGTGGAGAAAAGGGCATGGGAACTGCCTGGGCTCTGAGCTGGCTGCACTTTCCCAGGACTAGCAACTTGATGCCAGGGTCTCAGGAGGCCAAGGGTGGACAAACAATCCCAGGCCCCCGAGGTCAGGTGGAGGAGTGTGTGAAGCCTGGGAGGCTATAGCCATTCTCCAGAAGACTGTTTAAAAATTTTTCAGAGTATCACTATGTATAGTCTTGCTGGCCTAAATTTGCCATGTAGCCTAGACTGGCTTCTTTTGACTTTATAAACAACAAAATTGTATTTTATTTTTGAGATAGGTCTCACTATGTAGCCCAGGTTGCCATGAATTAAGTCAAACAGGCTGACCTCATCTTTGTGGTGATCCTCCTGCCTCTGCCTCCTGAGTGCTGAGATTATAGTACTGTACTACCATACTGTAGTATGGTAATACTACACTGAAACCAACAGTTTTATTTTGTGTCTTTTTCCTTTTCCTTTATTTGTTATGCTGGGTATGGGTCCTTGTGCATGCTAGTCAAGTTTTCTATGCCTGAACCATCCCGAATCCCCAAGCCAAGGAGGCACTTATATGCTAAAGTAGGCCCTGGGACAGAAAGTTGAGCAAGACAGATCTGACCTGAAGGCCTTTCCAGGCTGTGGTGGGGTGAAATCTAAAAATAACGTCTGTGAGAATCATGATCAAATGATCTATGGGGAAGGAAGAGGGAGAACAGAATAACCAGTCCTGCAGGTGGAGTGAGTTAGGAGCAAGGCCCTGCCACTCAATAATGTGTGAGAATCTGTGCATTCAGACCGGCCTAGTGAGAACTGGGAGGAGAGGCTTCCAGGAGAGGTGAGCAGGGGCGGAGCCTGGGGAAAAAAAATAAAGTAAGTCTCTGTGAGTTCAAAGCCACCCTGGTCCACATATCAAATTAGAAGACAGTAAAGACTAGCTACATCGAGAGACTCTGTCTCAAAACAAACAGCAAAGCAAGCAAGCAAATAAAAATAAAAAAGGTGTATGCATGTGTGTATGTGTGATGTATTTTATACAGGAGAATAACACCTAAACATTTTTTCTCAAGATAGGACCTTACTCTGTAGATCAGACTGACCAGAAACTCACAGAGGTTCATCTTTCTCTGCCTCCTGAATGCTAAGATCAAAGGTGTGTACTACCACACCAGTTACTTTTTTTAAAAAAAAAAACATAGCCTAGGGTGACCTTGAACTCATGGCTTTTCTCTTGCCCCAGCCTTCTGAACATTGGAAATGTATACATACACACCACAAACACATCTGCCTAGTACAGTTGTTTTTACCTTTTACTTAAGCATTTCTCAAATCTGAATGTCCAGGAGCCTTATTGAAACAAGATTAGAGGCTGGCCTCTAATTTACCACATAGCTGATGACCTTGAACTCCTAGTTTTCTTCCCTCCACTCCCAATTTTAGTATATGTGCTGCCGAAGCGAGCACCCTCCACTTCCCAAGTGTTGGGATGACAGACCTGCTCTACCAATGCAAGGCTTGTACCATACTGGCATTAGTTATGAGCCTCAGCATAAGTGCTAGAAATCAAACCCAAGTCCTTTAGAAAAGCAGCCAGTGCTCTTACCTTCGGAGCCATCTGTCAGCTACTTTCTTATAGCTCCTCTAGTCTGGGGCAGAGCTGGGGCAAGCATCCTGTGGTTTGCAAAGCATAGGTGGGAAAGCAAGGATCTTAGATCCTGGGCTTAGATCTGTTTTCACTATTTTATGATGGAGCCAGCAGCCACACAGCGTGATCCAAAGACGCCTGGTGGAGGGAAACCAGAGGAGGCTCCAGGGGGAGTCTCCCCTGGTGCAGGCACTGATCCATGGTCATGACAGCAGCAGGACCCGGGCTTCACTGCAGGCTCCAGCTCTTCTTGTAAGCTGCAAGGTAAGTGGTCTTGCAGGGTTCTGAGCCTGCTCGCTTCATCAGCTAGCTCTCCTTTCTGCCTTGGCTGTCAAAAACCCGAGAGGTCATTTCTCTCCTTTTCTGGCCCTGTATCTGCTTTCCTCTGTCTCCCCTGTCTTGTCTGTGTAATGCAATCTATCAGCAGTACTATGCTCTCAGGTTTTATCAAAGTATATTTAAATGCGTCTTTTACTGTACTGCACACATTGGGAAGGTATGCAAGAATACAAAAGGCTAATGTTCCAAGGTGAAAAAAAATCTTTTTAAATTTTATGTGTATGTATTTGTGATGTCGTGTGTGTGTGTGTGTGTGTGTGTGTGTGTGTGTGTGTGTGTGTGTGTGTGGCCTGGAGGCCGTTGGATCCCCTGGAGCTGGAGTGGCAGGTAGTTGTGAATTGCCCAATCTAGGGACTGAACTCAGGTTCTCTGAAAGAGTGGCAAACAACTCTTAAGCACTGAGGCATCTCTGCAGCTCCAAGGCTCATCTCTGGAGCCACTACATGCTAGTGGAACATTGCAATAAATGTCCACTGCCTCTCTGCCCAGAAATCTTACTTCCTAATCCTAAGTATTTTTTAAGGCCCAACTCAGATGCTGCCTCCCCCTTGAAAGCTTTTCTCCGTCTCTGTCGAGTAGGGAACAGCTCCCTCTCCTTTCCAAGCTCTGAGGCACTCAACCCATGGTCCTTCTCTAGATCTTACAATGTGCAGTCATAGTTCATTTCTTTTACACTGTTAAGGAATGTAAATACTCACACATCTACTAGTCATACTTTTTATAGTAGATGCTCAATGTTTGGAAGAAGGAAACTATTTCCTCATGTGTATGTATCCACGTGTTCACCTTGATGCCTGTCAGTATCCCAAGGCAGTGAACATACCTTCCTACTTCCATTTTTGGTGGAAGATCCAAATCGGAGTGTCTGCAGAAGAGGAGTTTTGTCTTCTTAGCCTCCTCATGACCTGCTGCTCTTTGACCAGGAGGAGGATCCCTTCAACCTCCTGAGGACTCCTCTAAACAAACAAGATGGCCACTCTGGTCCAGATCTTTCTCAACTTAGTGGACTCACCAGGTGGAATACAACTCTGATTGATTTCTTTTTGGAAGAGTCAGTTTCACGTTTGAAAACTTGTTTACCCTCCCCCCATCACTAAAGGGAAGAATCAAAGGGCCCAGAGTTCAGGGTTCAAACCCAGTCCCCTCCTGGGGGAATCATTGACCCATCACTCTTTCATGTTTAGTGCCAGGACCAGATGCTCCAAGTAGCTGTGGACACGGGGACCCAGCACAATCAGATATCTGCTGGATGCCTCAGACGCCTGGGGTAAGAATGTGTCCTAAACCAGTGGACAAGGCTTCCTTTCCCCCTTTTATTTTCTGATTCAGGGTCTCATTATGCAGCCCCGACTGGCTTCAAGTTCAACAAACTCTTGCCCCAGTCTCCTGTGGGTAGGTTTGTGTTGAGACTACCCATAAGCCACATTTGGGTTCAGAATGGGGTTTCTTTTGGCATAATGAAATATCTTCAAAGTATCCAATGAAGATGGTTATACTCTGAGCTACTACTGAATATCATTAAATTGCACACTTTTCATTGCTTTTTGAGACAAGGTTTTGCTATGTAGACCAGGCTGGCCTGGAACTCAGAGATTCAAGTGCTTCTGCCTCCCAAGTGCTGGGACAAAGGTGTGTACCACTATACCTAGCTCTGAAATGCACACTTTTATGGAGTGAATTTTGCTAGGCATGGTGGCATAAGCCTGTAAACCCAACATCTAGGGGTAAAGCAGAACTAGGAAGTCAAGCCCAGCCTCGGCTACATAAGATGTCTGAGACAGTCTAGCCTAAGCTCCACAGAGTGTTTTTTAAAACCATAGCCTTCCCCCTCCAACCCAAACAAAACCAACAACCAAAAGTGAACTTGATAGCAAGGGTTTAACCCTTGCCTGGGTCAGGGACTGGAAGAGCATAGATCAGTATCAATTGGCCTTTTGACAGTGGGGGGCTGGCATCGGAGACTGTGGTGGCTATAACCCTTGCCTTCTAACCACAGGTTAGGGAAGAGGGTCTCAAAAGCCCCAGGTGGGGACCTGGCACCTGGGCCACCAAGCCAGGTGGAGCAGCTGGAGCTAGAGCTGGGGCAGGAGACTGTGGCATGCTCAGCCCAGGTGGTGGGTAAGCTCTTCATCCCTCCTCATTGTGGAGCACAGGTAGGTAGAGCTTCATCCCTCCTCATTGTGGAGCACAGGTAGAGCTTCATCCCTCCTCATTGTGGAGCACAGGTAGAGCTTCATCCCTCCTCATTGTGGAGCACAGGTAGAGCTTCATCCCTCCTCATTGTGGAGCACAGGTAGAGCTTCAGCCCTCCTCATTGTGGAGCACAGGTAGAGCTTCATCCCTCCTCATTGTGGAGCACAGGTAGAGCTTCAGCCCTCCTCATTGTGGAGCACAGGTAGAGCTTCAGCCCTCCTCATTGTGGAGCACAGGTAGAGCTTCAGCCCTCCTCATTGTGGAGCACAGGTAGAGCTTCAGCCCTCCTCATTGTGGAGCACAGGTAGAGCTTCATCCCTCCTCATTGTGGAGCACAGGTAGAGCTTCATCCCTCCTCATTGTGGAGCACAGGTAGAGCTTCATCCCTCCTCATTGTGGAGCACAGGTAGAGCTTCATCCCTCCTCATTGTGGAGCACAGGTAGGGGTTATCAGCCCCCATCAGCACACCATCCCAAGATGCTCAGATCATTACCCACTCTGCTGTTCCCAATTTTGGGGGTAGATTGGGAAGGAATGAGCCGAGTGCTCAGAGGTCACCAGTGGCCACAGATGTAACCTCATTTTCCAATGGTTCCTGCAGATGTGGACAGCCCTGAATTTTGCCTGGGACTGCAGACTCTGCTTTCCCTCAAGGTAAGGCACCCATGCTTGGGCCTGACCCAAAATGCCAGAAGAGGTGGAAGGTTCAAGGTGGAAGCCAGGGCAGGCTGTCGAGACAGAGAGGAGTGAGACTTGGAACTTGCTTAATTAGTCCCAAAAGTAAAAGCAAGAAAAGGGGTTCCCTCCCTGAAGGGGAAGGGGCAGGGGAGCAAGGGGAGGCTGGCAGGGAGGTGACCACACATCCGGGGTCCCCATGGCAGTGCTGCATTGACCTGGACCGTGGAGTGCTGCGCCTGAAAGCCCCCTTCTCGGAGCTGCCCTTCCTGCCTCTGTACCAAGAGCCTGCAGGGCCAGTGACAACTGTCTCAGGCAGTCCCTAGGGCGACACTGTGCCTTAGGGGAAGAGTGGTGTGCAGTGGGACATTACCCGAGCAGGGCATCTGGAAACGACTGCATTAGTCTCTTTTCTCACCGCCCTGATCTCGCAGTTGCCACCCTGTCTCTGCTTTTCCATAGCTGCCCTCTGCTCCAGGAAGTGTTACTGAAAGTATCTATGACTCTGAGGTCCTGGCTTCCCCACTCTCTTAGCCCTTCCTAAGAGTTACAGAAACTGGGCTCTGGACTTAGTCCTGGCTGTAGGGGGTCAAGGTCACTTGCTGCCTCCACCTGCCTGAAGCACCCCTTCACTGCCCGTACTCCTGCATCTCCCACCCCTAGGGCTTATCTGTCACAACAGATTCCCAGCCTAGGTGCCAGCCTCCTTGGCATCTGCCCCTTTGATCCTGCATCCATCTGTTTCCAGTTGGTGGGAGTGACAAGTGGGACCATCAATCTAGAAAGGTACAGTCCCCGAGATGAGAGCTTCTAGTCGGTCCCCTTTCTGGGCTGCAGATGTCAGGTGTCTTCCTGGCTGGATGGCCTAGGGGAAGACAGGCAATGATAATGTAAGCCAAACTAGGGTACTGCTTCCCTTACATGGGAACTAAGTACTATGCCTAGGATAGACCAAAGAGGAGCCAGGCTTTACTTTCAAGAGCAGGCTGGCTTAGCCTAAGTGCAACAGTACCTGGTCTCAATCCTGACTGCCCTATCATCTTGCTTCAGACCCATGCTTCTTCTCCAGTCTGCCTCTACTGCTCGTACAGTCCTGGCCCGGGCCAGGCCCTTATCCTGCTTCTGCATTTGAATAAACAGAGTTTCTCTAAACCTTGTTCTCTGGTCTCTTCTTCCTCAGCTCCAGGAACCCATAGTGCCCCTGCCCTCAGGCCCACAGGGAAAGTGTAAATGGAGTTCCTTTTCCAAGCCAGAACACAGGCTTGTGAAGGACATTTTACACTGCATGTGCTGCACCAATACACAAGCAATTGCAATAAATAATACTTATTACCTCCATTGTGAGCAATGGACTCTTGACAGCCTCCATTTTATTTTACTCCATTTCATTTAGTTCAAAAGCCCCAAGGGTTGGGGAGATGGCTTAGTGGGGAAGACACTCATAAGTCTGCATAAGAACCTGAACTCAAGCCTCAGCACCCGTGTAAAGAGCTTAATTCCTAGCACCCACATGGCAGCTCACCCATCTGTAACTCCAGTTTCAAGGCTTATGACACCCTCACACCAACATGCATGCAGGCAAAACACCAATGAACATAAAATAAAATGTAAAAAAACTATATATATATATATATATATAAAAATATATAAAATGCTGCTCAGATACTTATAAATCCCCGCACTGTGAAGTACAGACACAGGTAGATCACTTGTCTGGCTGGTAGATTGGCTGGCTATATGAAGCAGCAGGCCTCAGGTTCAGTGAGAGACCCTGTCTCAAGGGAATAAAGTGGAGGGAGGGAAAGAATGTAGCAGGAGACTGGAAATCCTCTTTTGGCCTCCATACTCTATTACCCATGCATGTATGGGTAAATGTATCTGCATAAAGAGTTTTCTGTCCTGAGTACTCGGTCCCAAATAAACATACAAAAGCTTTTACTAATTATAGAATGCTCAGCCGATAGCTCAGGTTTATTGCTAACTAGCTCTTACATTTAAACGAACCCATTTCTATTCATCTGTGTACTGCCATGTGGTGTGCCTTTATCAGTCCTCTGGCATCTTGCTTCTTGGGTGGCTCTCTTGCATGCCCCCTCCCTCCCGCTTCCCCTGCCTCTGCTCTCTTTATTTGGGTCCTCACCGAACTTTATCCTGCCTTGCTATAGGCCAAGCAGTTTTATTATTAAACAATAAGAGTAATACATAATCACAGCATATAGAAGGGTCCATTCCACAACACACACACAAACCCTAGCCACAATCCATCAAAGGCATCTCACTTAGCTGGAAAAATATTTACAGCACCAACAATAATGAGCAGATAAAACATAAATGGCTTAAACTATGCATTTTTTTTTTAAGGCAGGATCTTAACTATTGTTGGTCTGAAACTTGCCATTTAGACCAGGCTACCTTGAACTCACAGAAATCCACCTGCCTCTATCATCTGGAACCACTAAGCCTGGCTCAATTATTTAATTCTCATTATAGTCTAGATCATAGACCTGTACCAGATTGTTAATGTCTTTTTTGTTTGGATTTTTAAGATAAGATCTCCAAAAGTGACCATGTTGGTTTCAAACTTGCTATGGAGCCTTGGCTGGCCCTGGACTCATGATTTTACTCCCAACTACTAGGATTACATTGGTGCACCATCATTTATAGATGGAAAGGTACTTGGCAAGCTCTCAAGTAGCACAAACTTTAGAACGGCCAGGCAGTGGTGGCACACGCCTTTCATCGTAGCACTCAGAAGGTAGAGTGATCTACAGAGCAAGTTCCAGGACAGACAAGGGTATACAGAGAAACCCCATCTCTAAAAACCAACCACTCAAGCAAACCGAACCAAAACTGTAAACACGGCAGGGCTGAGGTGCAGATGAATAGCAGAGTACTTGGTTAGCATGTGCAAGGTCCTGGGCTCCATCTCTGCACAGACAGACAGACAGACAGACAGACAGACAAAACCAAAACAAACAAAAACCAAACAACCAACCACAAAAGAGAGAGAGAGAGAGAGAGAGAGAGAGAGAGAGAGAGAGAGAGAGAGAGAGAGAGAGGCAGGCACAGTGAGAAAGCCCTGGCCTAGTTGCTTCAGTAATTGGAAGAACACAGGAAGATGAGACAGGAAAATGTCCTGAAAGATGCCCTTACACACTGCCACTCCTGAAATAATTACTGATGTCAGCTGCCTGGAGCTATGCAGTGCAAGTCGGCATTCAGAGGAAGCAGGACGGGTGGGGCTCACCGACACTGCTCCCTTAAGGTGCTGGCACCAAGGAAAGGTTTGCTGCCTTTCCTCACCATCAAGTCTGTTTCTGCAGTGAAAGTAAGAAGCAGCAGAGGGAAGCACAAGGACCAAGTAATTTGCAGGGCCGGGGGCCTGGGGTCCAAGTGGACCACAGGGCAGTTATCAAAGGCTCTCATCACTTCAGTCACCAAAAGCTCTCGGGTCTCACCATCCTTCCATGCCAAGAATCAAGTCCTGTTCCTCTGAAATATACAGTCCCTAGCCTGCCAAGATCAGGGATCACTTTGGGGTATGGTAGAGGCTCAAAAGAGTGGCCAAGCCCAGCTAGGTGAGCTCCTGGAAGCCTGAGGAGGTACACTGTGGCGGCTGGTCCGGATGGTAGAGAGTCTGGTGAAGCAGAGTGCGGACTGTAGGGAGATCATCAGGATTGACATCCAGCTCCTGCAGCAGGCTGTGGTACTCAGGCTCAGCCTCCAGCAGCTTCAGCAGATTAGTGGACTCCATTCGTTCCAGGTGCACATCCCAGTACACATAGATCTTCTGATTGAAAGTGACGTACACCAAGCAGGGGCTGTTGCGGCCCTCTTTGCAGGCGTACTGACCTGGGAGATGGCGGGGGTGGGGGTGGGGGTGGGAAGGGAGACAAAGGTTAGGACTTAGGCCTGGTGTTGGGAGGAAGGCGAGGACAAGAAGGCATCAGAGGCAACGGTATTAATCCTCCACATGTGTCAATCAACAAAGGCCCTTTTCCTCTTTCTGCTGTTAACAACTCAGCATAGCACATAAAATGGGAAAACATACAGTGTATTCTAGATATGGAAAAGACACAGTCAGCATTCCAAAAGATGTATTTGAGCCATCTCATCTCAGTAATATCCTGGACTAAAAAGACAGCTCTGCTAATACATGCAAGGAGCAGATTAACAAAATAACCAGAGAGAAAGGCTTTTCTTGGCCTGTTTCTTTCCAGGTAGCTGGGGTGTTCTTCAGCTCCATCCATTTATTTTAGGGTCCTAGTGACTGAACCTACTACAGCTTTTTCCATGCCAGCCAAGGTTCTACCAAGCTATACTGACAGCCCATTGTCATTTTAGTAGCCAGATATATCAGCCACATAGCTGTTGCAGCTTTCCAAAGTCCCCAATTTAGGATTACAGAGAATACTCTGGAAGCGTTTTCTTCAGTCTGGCATGCTCAGCAGGAAACATCCTCCCACAGTCATTGCATTCTTCACATAGTTAGAGATGGAGCCCTCACTGTGCTTTATGTCTGATTCCAAACTCCCACGATAGGGCTGGAGAGAAGAGCTAGTACACGGCTATACTCTCAGAAGACCAGGTTCAATTCCTAACACCCAACTGTCTGGACGGCCAGCCCTGGGGAAATGATGCCCTCTTCAGGCTTCTGTGGGCACTGCACAGACACGGTAGATTGACACACATTCAGGCAAACACTTAGACACATAAAAATCATAAAATTTTCCTTCCAAATTAAGAAACAAATTGTCAAGATGGCAGTGTGGCACCCATCCATCACCCACTGATGAATGCTATGAAACCCATTCATGTATGAAGATGTCTATCAGGGCGACACTGAATGGAAATGAGCTAATGACTTTCCAGCACATTCACTAAGCTTGAGAAGCTGAGCTTAGAGGCCTCTGTCTCACCTGCACAGAAGGCACGGATATTTTCATCCACTTGGAAGCGGACGACAGTGCGATTGTGATCGATGATATATGTTTGCCCATCCCAGGCACACGCTACCACCTCCTCAAGCCCATTGCCCTGAAAAAAGTCAAAGACAGAGTGCCAGAAGGGTCAGAGGGCATTTTAGAAAGAGACCTAGTCAGTAATTACAACAGTAATCTCAGGACTTGAGAGGCAGAGGCCAGCCTGGGCTGCACAGCACATAGCAAGATCCTGTGTCAGAAAAGAACGAAAGATCTGATTGGGGGGTGGGGGGGCAGCGAGATATAAAAGACTGTGAGCCCGACTCTGGGTGGCAAGCTAAAAACTGGGATATTTCTTCCATGTGCCAAGTGCCCAACAAGGCAATCAGTAATCTACTTTGAGTAATGTTCAAAGCAACACTACGACACAGATACTACTCTCAGTTTTATACCAGGAAATTTCTTTTTAGAGGGATAAAGCCCAAGGTCACAGGCAGGGGTAAGACCGAAGCACACGTCTGTTCTACTGGTTAAAGCCATCCAACATGTACTACAGTAGAGTGATCCATGTAGGCCCATCTGTCAACTGAGGGCTACAGTGATAACAGACAGACGCATGGGCAAGAGAAAAACACCCCCCCCAAAAAAAAAAAACCCCATAAGATACAGCTATATTTGTGACTAACAGCCCATTTCTAAACCTATAGCCTGCTGCTATCTTGGCTGAAAGGCATGAAAATGATTTTCTAGCATCTTCATAGGAAGTACTAAATTCTGTGCTGTAAGGGCACACATGAGTGTAAATAGAGGGACACACTCAGGTCTAAGATAAAGCTCACTGTTGAATGGGATGTGAGAACAGTTGATTTAAATGTCTTCTCATGGGGCTGGAATGATAGCTCAGTGATTAAGAACACTGATTCCCTTTCTGGAGCATGTGGCTTTGGCTCCCAACACTGATAAAGTGGCTAGCAACCATCTGTATCTGCAGTTCTAGGTGATCTGATTCCCTTTTCTAGCCTCTGTGGGCACCAGGCACACACGTGGCAGGCAGAACATCCATCCACATAGAAGTAAATAAATAAATAATTTCAAAAAGAAAAAATTGACTCACTGTGACATCCAGCTTCTCCAGGGCAAAGAGCTGGTGATCCACCTGTACAGACCACAGCAGCTTATCTGCTTCCTGCATCAGCTTCAGCGTCCCTGAAAGAAGAGGGGCCTCTGTGTGTACGTGTGTGTGCGCACGCGCACTTGGCCTCTGAACAGACTCCTCTGGCACCCCCCCCACTCACCCAGCCCAGGACCACTCACCATCTAGGGTGCACAGGGCAAAAAGGCCTGCGTTACCAGTTTCAGGATTATGACCTGTGGGGAATGAAGGCAGGAATAAGCGCAGGGCCCTGGTCTCCTTTCTCCCAGAACTACCCTGTCCCTCAACCCTTTCCCTCCCTTACCTTGCTTGATGTTGCCAATTAGGTGAGTGGAAACGTTCTTGTTGTGGATCCGGCCAGACGTCTGGTGCAGCACTATGTCTCGGGCAGCTGGGGTTTCCCTGTCGGTAAAGGGGAGACTAGGCCAATGGGAGGCCAAGGGAGCTGAGTTCCCTAGGCCCTTTATATCCATCATCACTGCAGGAGCTTTGATTCCGGAACTGACCTCTGGCCCTTACTGACTTGTGCGGCAAATGGAGGTCAGAGTCATGGGGCTGCCAGGTGGGAGTCCTGAGACCCGGAACAGTGGGATAGCTAGCTGTGAAGCCTGATGCCAGTGCACAGATCCCAGTCCCTGGACAGCCTTCTCTAATGGGCCAAGTACTTGGGCTGGGGCTTCGATGATTGAGCCCTGGCACTGCAGACCTGTCTTCACCGCCATGACTCCCTCTCCTTACCGTGGCGCACCCACCAGCCCACGCCCTTACCTACTGTCTCCCGTGGCTTCCTCAGATGCAGGAGGGGAGTCAGTGTCCTTGTTCCAGGTACACAGCAGAACAGCATACGCACACCCTGGCTGCGACACAACCAGCTCAGGCACACCCAGAGGCCCCGGGGTCACAGAGAGGCTGTCTACCTGCACCAGGGAACCGAGTTTTAATGGGGACAGGTAGGAAGGGAGACTGACTGTGCTACCAGAGCCTGGGACACTCGGCAGGGCTTCTGAGAACTACCCTCCGGTGTGACGGGGTCAGGCGGGTAAGGATCCTGAGTCTTGCCTGACCCCACCCTCTCTGCAGGCTATCTGCCTTCTGCTCTGCGCCCCAGGCTCCAGGCTTGGCTCACACCACACACCTTCACACACTGAATTCTTAGAGACCATTCTTTGCACTCTGTACCATTACTAGAATTCCACTGGGACCTTGCCTGAAAATAACCTGGTCTCTCTCAGCAAGGCCATTTTCCTTTCTTTCCAGAAGCCTCCTCTGGGAGGCCTTTTCTGTTCACTGAGCTCTCATGTCCTCCAACTCTGCTTCTCACCTGACCCTCCAGCATCCACTTCTTGAGGGACACCAGCTGCCCTGACAGGTGTTCGGGCCCCTCTGTCATCTCTTCCCAGCGGAAGGCCCGTACCACACGGTCTGTGTAGCCTATCACCAGCTCATAACACCCGTCTCCATCTGTAGGCACAGAAACAATGGACTTGGAGCTAACCTTGAACTGGTCAGCTTGGGCTATGGCTATCCTTCCATAGCTGACACTCCTGGTACGTTCAGCTGAGTGCAGCTTCACATCTGGTCCTCTGGACCACTCACCACATCCTGTGGCCTTTGCCCATTCCTGCCTGGCCTTGTGCTTCTGCAGTTTCTCACTTAAATGCTAGCTAGGCAGGGCCCATTGCCTCTGCTCTCTGCTTCCTATATCCACAGCACAGCACCTTGACCCCTCCTGCACACCTCTACCTAGACAGTCTCCAGCCAATCAGCAGACCCAGGTCTGTACAGCTCATTCCTGCCACTTCCTGTTCTTTACCAAATGGCATCTTCCAGCAAGAATGTCCCTGACAACTCCATTTAGAATTGGGTCCTCTTGGATCTGGCTCAGCAGTTAGGAGTACTCGCTGCTCTTCCAGAGGATCCTAGTTAGGTTCCCAATACCCATGTCAAGTGGCTCACAGCTTCCTGTAACACCAACTACAGGGTGCTTGACCTTCACCTATATATACACACACATAATTAAATACAAATAAACCTTTAAAATTGCTGTCTCTACCTTGGTATCTTCAGCCCTCTGATTTATTTTGGTTACAGCACTCACTACCTTCTAATATAGTATTGATTGACTGATTTTTGGCTGGGATTGACTCAGGCCTGGTAAATACTGGACAAGTTTTCTTTCTAACTCTGAACCAAATTCCCAGCCTCATTATTTAATTTTCTTGTAAAATTTATTCTGTCTCTTCCTAGTAAGATCTAAGATCACACACACACACACACACACACACACACACACACACACACACACACACACACCTATACATATTGTTGTTGTTTGTTTTATTCACTTCTGTAATTATAAAACCTAGAATGGGTCCTAGTTCATAACAGGAGCTCAGTAACTATGCATCAAATACATAACAAATGGAAATAGAGTAAAACAAAATAAAAAAAGAAAAGGTAAACACATAACAAATGTACAAAATGGACCCAACACTCCCTGTCAGCCCAGTCCCTTGGTCTGCTCATGCCCACCGATGTCGCTGATCAGCATGACCTTGGTGTTGGCTGGGATGTGCTGCTTGAGAACAGGACGTTGCTCTTCTCCAAGAGTCTCATGGTGCCCAGAAGCATCCAGAGACTTGGTGGATGTCAAGTCAAATAAGTGAAGCCAGCCCTCCGCACTGACTGCGACCACCAGGTTCTGGGAGAGAGAGGTACAGGAGAGATGCATGGTTGGGGAGGGAGGCTGATAAGCAGATCTCAAGAGCTGACTTTCCCAAGGAATCACAATGGAGGCAAGGACTTGGAGTTCTACCCTAGGCCGAGATACCCTTACCTTTCCTTTATTACACACATCTCCGACCCCAACGCAAGTCAACTGCAAGAGAGAAAGTGAAGCTGATTGTGGCGCCAAGAGAGACCATTCTCCCCAGTCACCCAAAGCCTGTGTCACGTAACCTACACAAAGTCTTTATTAATAAAGATTAATAGTTTGTATAATATTTGTATATTAATAGCAATATAAAGACTCAGGTAGATAAAAATTCAGACTTAGGTAAAAATAAAAAACTCTAGCTGTGTGATGCACACCTATACTCTTCCAGCACTCGAGGCCGAGGCAGAAGAAATATAATGAAATCCAGGCTAGCCATGTGGGATAATGCTTTTTTTTTTTTTTTAAACTTTTATTTTTAATTCATTTATTTGTCTTGGTGTTTGCCTGGAACTGGAACTACAGACAGTTATGAGCTGCCATGTGAGTGCTTGGAATTGAACCCCGGTCCTCTGGAAGAGCAGTCAGTGCTCTCAACCGCTAAGACATCTCTCCAGCCCTGGGATAATGCTCTTATACAATGTAAAGATTTGTCACTCATGTTTGTTTTAATAAAATACTGATTGGCTAATAGACAGGCAGAAAGAGTAGAGATGGGGCTACCAGACTAGGAGAATTCTGGGAAGAGTGAAGGAGTTGCCAGCCAGATGCTGAGGAAGCAAGATGAGAATGCTGTACCAAGCACAAAGGTACCAAGCCATGTGGCTAAACATAGATAAGAATTATGGGTTAATTTAGGTATAAGAACTAGTTAGAAGGGGCTGGAGAGATGGCTCAGCGGTTAAGAGCACCGTCTGCTCTTCCAGAGGACCCGGGTTCGATTCCCAGCATCCACATGGCAGCTAACAACTGTCTGTAGTTCCAGTTCCAGGCAAACACCAAGGCAAATAAATAAATAAATAAAGTTAAAAAAAAAAAAAAAAAGAACTAGTTAGAAATATGCTTGAGCTACTGGCCCATTAGTTACTATAATATTAAGCCTCTGAGTCAATTATTTCAAAAGTAGGCTATGGGACGGTCTGGGCAGGACACAAAAACATGGAGCTTCAAGTCAGGGCCTTACAGCAAGGCTCTGTCTTATAAGCACTAACCGTACCCCACCTCCCCCGCCGAAAAAAAAGAGAAACACCTTCCAAACAGGAAAATAGCCTGATTATCATATATCTAGATTATTCAAGTATCATCTCCAGTTTTTAATATACAGTAATGTATTGTATAAGAACATTTTAATCAACAGCACATCACATACATTATAGTGGGCCTATAAGACTCCATCACATGGTTAGGTATCAACTAAGAGGCTGAGGCAAGACTGAAAGTTTGAAATCATCCCGAGCTACAAAACAAGACCCCACCTCCTAAACACTAAGGTAACACAGTAGCCGTCTTAGCTTATGTAAGTGCCATGGTGTTCACCTAATGATGAAAGAACCTGACTGCATTTCTCAGAATGAGCCTTTGCTGTTAACTGCTGCACTATCAGACAATCTTAGGCAGCCTCCATAAAGCAGAAAGCTCATTCTATAACACAAAGGATAATATAGTTGTCATTTTTTCCTGTCAAGTTGACATGAGCTAGAGTTCTATGAGAAGAGAAGCCTTAACTGAGAGCATGCCTCCATCAGATTGCTTGTAGGCAATTTCTTGATTAATGATGAATGTGCGAGGGCCCAGCCCTGTGCAGGTGATTCTAGCCTGTATAAGAAAGCAGCCCAGTGGGCTGGAGAGATGGCTCAGAGGTTAAGAGCACTGGCTGTTCTTCCTAAAGGTCCTGAGTTCAATTCCCAGCACCCACATGGTGGCTCACAACCATCTATAATGAGATAGATGCCCTCTTCTGGCCTGTAGGCAGAACACTGTGTATAAAATAAATAAATAAATAAATAAATCTTTAAAAAACAAAAAGCAGGCGAGTAAGCAGCTCTATGTCCTTGAATTCATGCTCACAGGTTCCTGCCTTGAGATCCTGCCCTGACTTCCAACTTCACGACAGGCTATAAACTGTAAGCTGAAATAAGCTCTTTCCTCTCCAAGTTATTTTTGGTTTTGACCTTTATCACAGCAACAGAAATCAAACTAAGATAATAGTCTCGTGGGAGAGTTGAAAGGGGGACAGATCAGAGCAATTCCTGGGGTTACCCTCCCCCAGATACAAACTCTGAACAGTGACTCAGCTGAGTTGCTAGGGAATTCCTTGTGGGATTTCTTGGCAGTTCCACACAAAGGCATCCTAGCTGCTTCCCAAGTTCTGCAGAGATGAATACTTACCATTCCCTGGCAGGAGCAGGTGAGCCATGGCCGGCTGTCATCATTCTTATACACAGACAGTTTTCCACTGGTGTCTCCCACTACCAGTTCATTTAACTGCAAATAGAGAGCGAGCAATGTTAGGAAGGAACCTTAATGAACCCCAGTAAACTCTTCCCCCATCCCCCCCAGCTTAGTTTGTTTCTGGAAAAAACCGTAACATCATTAAAAAGCCTTTGACAGCTGCAAGTGTAGCTGGGTTACAGTACAGTACAGTAATGTGCCTGAGGCTCTGAGTCCTATTCCCAGCAGCACATAAAACAAGGTATGGCTGCTGTGCATGGTGGCATGCCCTTTGATCTTGTAGTCCTGAGGCAGAGGCAGGAGGATATCTGTGAGCTCAAGGCCAGTCTGGTGTACAGACTATTTCAGGACAGTCAGGGACATATAATGTCTCAAACAACAACAACAACAAACTGAAAGTGAAGGTACAGTGTCAGAAGTTTGAGGTCATTCTCAAATTACATAGCAAAATTAAGGCTAGCCTGGAATACTGCCCTTAAAAAAAAAAAAAAAAATCAAGAAGTATGGTAGGTCTACATATGATCCCAGCACTCAGGAGCCTGAAGCCAGAGCACAGCAAGTTCAAGGTCAGCCTGGGTTACACAGCAAGAACACATTCTTCTGAGACTGGTTGCCTGGGGGCTAGGGGCAGCTCTAAGGAGAGCAGTTGCCAGGCACAGGTAAAGCAAAAGGAATTCAACAATCCTTTTGGAACCAACACACTCCTAGTTTCCCAGAAGCACTTCTGTGTGTGCACAGTGGAAAGGTTCCATCCAAGAACAGTGATTCAGGTAGGCCAGCTGTCTGCTCAAAGCCTGGCCTTGGCTACTTTCATTTGTCCATTACAAATGGGATATGTTTTGAAAACAGTTCAATGGTGAACTGTTACATCAGACTTCCCATTTTGTCAGAGGCCAAAAATACAAAGCCAGTGCCAGAGCCCCATCTCTTCTCACAAGACTCCTCAGTTTAAATGACTTTCATGTGTATGGGAACATAGAGGAATCAGCCTGTCTGAAGGACCAGGCCTGAAGGTGTTGCTGGGGTCAGCATCCTGGTCTTGGTTCTGGGGGAGGGAGGGTCTCTTCACGGAGCATTTCCCTTACCACTGCCAATCCACTTGGGGAGCTCATGATAACCAGGTAGCTCCAAACCAGTTTCTACAGACAGTTTCCTGATCTTCTCTTAGGGAGAACGTAATGTCTCTCCCAAAGAAAGAAAGTTAAAATTCCTATGTGCCAGAAGAGGGCACCAGATCTCAAGATAGATGGTTGTGAGCCACCATGTGGTTGCTGGGAATTGAACTCAGATCCTCTGGAAGAACAGTCAGTGCTCTTAACTTCTGAGCCATCTCTCCAGCCCTAAAATTATATTCTTAAGAGATCAACAACAGTAAGGGAGCCTTATGTGGTGACATGGATATGATAGAGCCAGCTATTTGAGATACCCACCCCACCCCCCCCCAAAAAAAAAAACAGAAGAAATTTGAGACAAACTGGGATTGACATAATAATGTGATTTTTAAAGATGTATTTTTTGATAGTTATAGGAGTTTTGTGCAAGGCTATACAAAAAGAAAACAAACAAACAAGGGACTACCATGTCACAGAAGCACATATTTTGCTTATTTACAGAGGTATGGTACAGCCACCTGAGAGAACTTTTGCAGACACCATGGAGAGAAGGTTCATGGCGCAACTGTTGGATTTTAACACTAATCTTTCTGATCTTATTTTACCCCTTTCTCTTTCTCACTTTCTCTTTGGTTTTTCTTTCTTTCTTTCTTTCTTTTTTAAAGATTTATTTATTTATTATGCATACAGTTTTACAGAAGAGGGCACTAGACCTCATCATAGATGGTTGTGAGCCACCATGTGGTTTTGCTGGGAATTGAACTCAGGTCCTCTGGAAGAACAGTCAGTGCTCTTATCCTCTGAGCCATCTCTCCAGCCCCTCTCTTTAGTTTTTCAAGACAAGGTTTCTCTGTGTAACAGTCCTAGCTATTATGGAACTCATTTTGTAGACCAGGCTGTTCTTGAACTCACAGAGACGGGCTTGCTTCTGCCTCCCGAGTACTGAGATGAACGGTGTACTGCACCACACTTGGCTTCCCTCTCTCTCTAAAAAAAATATTTTTATTTTATGTATATGGGTGTTTTGCCTGCATGTATGTCTGTGTACCATGTGCATGCTTGGTATCCTCAGAGGTCAGAAGAGGGTTTCAGAGTCCCTGGAACTAGAGTAACAGACAGTTGTGAGCCCCAGAGTGCTGGGACTAAAACTGGGGTCTTCTGGAGAGGCAGCCAGTACTCTTAGCCACCAACCCACCTTTCCAATCTTGTTTAGACTTTTCTTTCAAATTTTAAGGCAGAGCCTTATGGGCCATATCCAGGTAGAGTTGTTAAGTCTGCCTGCTTTTCTGGTTTATTCAGAAAAGTGCAACTTCCCTCTGCCTTGTCTTCTCTAAGTTTGCTTTCCTTAACACTTTGAGCATTTCAGGCTTCCTTCTTCTTCCCTCCTCACCACACGGTTGCTGTGTATCATGTGTCTGACCTCATTTCCAGATAAAATGGCATGGTCTTTCTCTTTACCTCAGGCAGCTACTCATGTTTGACAGCTTGCCTGCCAGGTTTTTCTCTGAAGTTCTAATAAAATTGTCTTTGTGCTTCCAGTATTATAAATATTTTTAAAATTACAAATATTTATTGTGTGTGTGTGTGTCCATGCACACACATATAGATGTGCCATGTGCTATGTGTATACAGGACAACTTGTAGAATCAACTCTCTCCTTCTTCTACATGGGTCCTAGAGACCAAACTCAGATCACCAGCCACAGAAAAAGAATGATGAAACAGCACAGTAAGTGTACTGAGCAAGTAGATGTGACTCAGTTAGGCAGCTTAAGGCAACATGTGGGAGACGATTTTTCCAGGGCTGCTGTCTGCTCCCTAGCATTTGACTACTTTTCATCAGACCTGCTGCTCTGGCAGCTTAGCTCAGGCCTCACCAGGAACACAACATTAAATAAAGAACCCCAGAGGGAAGGTCCACCCTGCTTGAGGAGAGCTGAACGAGAAAGGTATAATCTTTCTGTGATCTGCTCCAGCCTCCCAAAGGCTTGCTGCGTCAGGCTTCTGTGGGCAGTCCAAAAGCATGCTTTATTTCTGGTCTCTCTCTCCACCTCAGCAGGAAATAGATCAGCTTCAAAGAACTTTAGGCTAAGGGTTTATCAGGTTGAAATAGGCTGTCCCCACTCCCAGAGCTCCAAATGTTTGGGGATCACAAACTATGTCTGTTTGGTCTGTGTCGTCCTATCCCCCCCTACCCCAGGGTTTCTTTGTGTAGCCCTGGCTGTCCTAGAACTCTATAGACCATTCTATAGACCAGGCTGGCCTCAAACTCAGAGATCCACCTGCCTTTGCCTCCTGAGTGCTGGGATTCAAAGTGTGTCACCACCACTGCCTCGCACACAAATTATGTTTTATTGGTAGTTTTCAGACAGAGTTTTACTGTTTTACTACGTAGTCCTAGGTGGCCTGGTATCTGCTTTGCAGATCAAGGTGGCCACAGACTTGCAATGATCCTTCTGTCTTTCCTTCCTGAGTACTGAAATTACAGATGTGTACCACCATGCTAAGTAGCAATTTTTCCCCTTTCTTTTTTGGAATGGTGGTGGGAAAGGAATGCAGGGCCTCATACATTCTAGACAACAGCCCTGCCACTAGGCTGCACCATCAGACTATAACAATGTTTATCTACAGTCACATGCTACAGCTGATCACTTACTTGCTAACTAGTTAATTTTTCCAACTTTTTCCATCTTCCCCCCTAATAACAAAGAGTTCTTGTGGTGGCTGTAAAACATTCACATTTGTTTTGTCTTTTTTTTCTTTTTGAGAAAACACTGAAACCATACGATACTCTGATTTTCACACTTGCCTTTCTTTTTTTCTTTTCTTTCTTTCTTTCTTTTTTTTTAAGATTTATTTATTTATTATGTATACAGTACACAGAAGAGGGCACCAGATGTCATCATAGATGGTTGTAAGCCACCATGTGGTTGCTGGAAATTGAACTCAGGACCTCAGGAAAAACAGCCAGTGCTCTCCACCTCTAAACCATCTCTCCAGCCCCCATACACTTGCCTTTCTTAATGATTTTATATTAAAACCCGAGTTTGATCTCTGGGCAGCATCCACATGGTAGATGTGAGAACTAATTCCTCTAAGCCAGCAGTGTGTGCACTTGCCCTGTCACTCCCACATGCAATTTAAAAATTATTGAGTGTGGGAGATGAAGGAGTTGGCTCAGTGGTTTAGAGCACTGGCTACTTTTGCAGAAATCCAGTTTTGGTTCCCAGAATCTATACATCCGCTCACAACCATTTGTACTTCAGTTTCAGATGTTCACACACATGCAAATCTTAGCCTTATAAAATTCATAGTAATGGCAATCCCAGTGTAGGGAAGAAAAATATGGGCAGCATAAATTACAGCTGAACCTCTGTAAATGTGGGGCATTGGTTATAGAAATTCTGTAACCATAGAGTGGTGCTTGTATATAACCTCCTGGACATTTTATTTTACTTCATTAATCTATTGAGACAGGATTTCTCTGTATAGTCCTGGCTGTGCTGGAACTTGTTGAGTTGAACAGGTTGACCTTGAATTAAAAAAATCTGTCTGCCTTTGCCTCCCAAATCCTGGGACTAAAGAAGTATGTCACCATACCCAATTTAATTATTATTCCTTTATTCTTGGGATACTAAGACTTCAATCCAGGGCTTGTTCATGATTAGGCAAGTGTTTGGTAACTACATCTTTAGGCTACTACCTTATACTTTAAATAATCTCGAAGGCTATATGAATACAGACCCATGCTGCATATAGTTTGGTCAATGGTGGGCTGCATACATCAGGATAAATACCATTCAGGTTTGTGTAACACTACACTATGACGTTAGGTCTACAAAGTAACCCAACAATGCATTCCTCAAAAGTATTCCCTTCATTAGGACTGTAGTTGCTATAACACATTACTGTTTAGGTAATGGTGTCAATAAATGAAACCTGAACATGTTCGGTACAAACCCAAATTATTATTATTTTCCCTCTTGAAAGATTTCCTTCATGGGTCTGGTGAAACCTGGACCTATAGCACTGGGATTAGGGGGGCTGCTGATCCTGATAACACTAATTCCAGAGCTTTAACCGTGAGCCAGGATGTGAAACGATGGACTTTACCCGCTTAATCTTTCTTTCTTTCTTTAAATAATGAAAAAAGGAACAACTGCCTAAAAAAGAAAAAAGCTAGTGGAAATTGTTTTGTAATTCAACAAAGGGGAAGCACTACAAAGTCGTCAGACACCTGAGTCTATTCTGGGTAGGCAGAGCAGAAGCCCGCCCGACATGTTCAAGACGGATTGTGGCCGACTGGCGGCAGCAGAGAAGTCTACCGGTGGATTCCAGTGAGTGAGCAAGTGTGCAAGCACGGTAGCATAGAGGATGGAACGGGCAAAGCCATAGGTAGAACGATATTATTAAATGAAATTTACAGTTTTTTTTTTTTTTTAAATTGAGGTTCCAGGCGGTAGTGGCGCACGCCTTTATCTAGCCCTTGGGAGGCGGAGGCCAGTCTGGTCTGCAAAGCAGTTCCAGTACAACCAGGGCTGTTACAGAGAGAAACCCTCTCTCCAAAAACAACAATAAAACGGGGCTTTGAAAGGGTATTTCGACTACGAGGAAGCAATAATTCGGAAACCTGACGTCTGTCTTAAAAGTAGCCTACTGTAACAAGTCACTGAATTGGGCAAGAGGACCACTAAAATTATTGTAAGACACTGGCTGCTCTTCCAGAGTAATAGGGTTCAATTCCCAGTACCCTGTGACAGCTCATAACTGTAACTTCACTTCTAAGGGATCTAATGTTCCTCTTCTGCCTCTACGAGCAGTGCACACACGTGGTACATAGACGTAAGAAAAACAAAACCAACTAAACAAAAAAGAACTGTTCCAGAGGTTCCAGTCCAATTAAGCCGCGAGCAGCGTTGTTCAGGGATATAAAATATCCATCAAGAGCTTTCAAACGCCATGTTGGCTCCAGTGCGCACGCGCACCACATGCCACTCCCCACCTCTCGCTCCGCCTAAGTGCAGCATTTGCATTGCGCATGCACTCACCGTGTCGTTATCGACATCCCCGAGACAGATGGCGTGCGGGAAAAGGCTCCCGCTGAAGTCCAGCGCCACGCGCTGCACATAGCTAACCGACCTCATGGCACTCTAGGGGGCTGAGACACCGGCCACCGTGCAAACGACCCCCCCTCCCCGTCCTCGCGACAGCGCCCGCGTTAAGGCCACAAACCGGAAGTCTACGTCACCACGAGCCTCCAGTTCCGGCTTTCTACGTTTAACCTTAGGGGGATGAGGCGGGCCTTCCTGACCTGAGCCCTAGGGCTTGACCCTCTCAGGGGAGTCAAACCATCAGCAGGTCATATTAATACCTGTCATAATTAACCATTTTATAATTCCCAACCGTTCTTTTATTAAATTCCAATAGGAGTTGTAAACACAGTAAGAGGGTTGCAACCACATTAAAAAAATTAAAGAGACCAGAAAACTCAACAGTTAAGAGCACTAGATGCTCTTGTGGAGGATATTGATTCACAGCCTGGAACATGGCTCTGGCACGTACTGAACTGCAATCTCAGTTAATTCCAGTTCTAGGGGATCCGAAGACAGACGCCCTCTTTGGGTTTCCCAGATACCTATGTGTGTGTCACATGCAAGACAGCCATCACAAAAATCTAAAAATGATAATAGAAAAAAAAAGACCCTAGTAGCATTATGTTGTGAAAGCTTTCAGTTGTTTACACCTGCATATTTCCTGGATTATAATGAATTTTTTGCTGTGTACTTTGGCAGTAAAAAACACCTGTGCAAAGCATACCTCATATATTTTAATAAAACCAACACAATTATGTTTTTTTTTTCCCCCAATGAGGAAAACATGCCCAGCAAGACTAACTTGGCTGACTTGAAATATTTGATCCAAATTACCAGAGCTTTTCTGTCACTGTTGCAGTTCTTAGGAAAGTGAAGCTTACTGTAATTGTGGAAGGGCCCTTACCAACACGAAACGCCTTTCAAGCAGTCTTACTCCGACTGGCTGCTTTTGGGTACTTTCCCTCTTTAGTCAGGTCTTTCTATTCTTCTGAGGTATTTCTCAAAACAGGAGTGCTAAACTAGATGGGGTAGTTCTTGCCTGTAATTCCAGTATATGAGAATGGACAGAAGAACCAAGATTTCAAAGTCATCCTTGAACTAATTCTATGCCAGCTTTGGTTACAGGAGATCCTGGCTCAAAAACAACCTTCCTGATACTCAGGAGCTAAGGGTAAGTTCAGGGTTATCACCAATCATATACACTCAGAGGTCAGCCTGAAACACATGAGGCTGTCTCAATTTTAAGTTTTACATGTTGGATCAGAGATGGTTCTTTCTGTTGAAGAGTGAGAAAAGGGTGACCTTTCTACCCAAGGAGAGGGATTTAGCCTTAGTGGATCTGACAACTGAAAATGCAAAGGAGAAAAAGCACAGGACAGTCTGGGTCAGCAATAGAGACTGCAGATATATTCAGATAAATGGTCACCACTTATTGGTGGTGGTGAGCTGTGGGGGCAGCTAGATCCATTGGAAGCTCTGGGTCACACAGGTATACCTGGCACTACAAACTCATTGTTATTCACGGAGGGGTTGTATGCTCTCCCACTTGCTGTCTACTTGTTCAACCTCTAAACTTCCTGTTAGGTTTTAAGGAGAAAACAAAAACAACTTTGAAGTGTAATTTGTTTTGTTGTATGTTATTTACTGTTTTCTTTCCGAATGTTATAAGATAAACATAATAGAAGAGCACCAGTCCACTCTTACTGTACACCCTGATCTGACCCAATTCCTTTTAGATCACCTGACCACACATTATGACTCCACAATAATCTCCCTCATTTGGACTTCTTGTTCTGGGCTTCTCAGCAGCAGTGTCCAGCTGTTTATCATCATGAAGGTCCTGTCATTCACAACTTGGATGCCAAATCTTTTGTCAACCAAGAGAGCCAAATAATGTTAAAGCCTCTTAAAAAAAACCACACAAATAGTCTGTGTACTTGTATGTGTGAGTGTGCTTGGCCATGTGTACATATGTGAAAGCCAGAGGTTAATTTTGCAATGTTTTCCCCAATTGCTTATCAAGGCATGATTTCTCACTATTTCAGTACTGATTGTGCCACCACCTCGATCCAGCTACAGGTATGCATTACGATTGCCTGGTTTTGAATGGGCACTAGGGATCTGAAAACAGGTCCTCCCTCATGCTTGTGCATTTACTCACTCAACCATCCCTAGCCCCAATCTTTGTGTACACTGTTCACCATTGGTTCCCTTTTCCCAGCAATGATTTTCTTTTATTTTTCTAGCTCCTGGTGTTGTTGCCATACTTTGTCCTTCAGTTGAAATGGGACACAGAACTTACTCGAGGTGCTCTCAGGGGAATGTCACAAGTGTACATTCTTGTACAAAGCCTTGTGGGACACCTTGGCAGCAGTAACTCTGCTCTTCAGCCAGAATGGGATGGGAAGCCTCTCAAAGTAGAGACAAAACTGTATGAAGTGTAGTCATACAAGTCCAGCTTTAAAACTAGGACCATGGTGGGAGGGGGGAGAAGACCCTCAGCATTTCAATGCTGGCCTGCTATAGGGAGGCTATACTGGGAACTTATGGGGAAGTGCTGCCCAGTTGGGAGATGTAGTCTGCACTGGAGCTTAGGTTGTATGCAGAGGTGCTGTTTCCTACTTGCCTTCGAGTACATATCACATGGCGCACAGGACTGAAGAATGACTTTTCTTTCTGCCCCTGTCCACACATACCCACCATGCCCTACCCCAGAGCTCAACATAAAGGGTTGCCTGACACCTGTATTTTGTTGTTTCCACTTTATTGCTCAAGCACAGGACTTGAGGTGTGCCTCGACCTTGAGCGTGCATTAAAGAGGCTGAGGGGATGGGGACAGGCCACCTGGATGAGGGAAACTGGATGAGGCAAAGACTGGAAGGTGCTATCTATAGGTGATCACCGTGAGATACCAGAGGATTATAAGGAACACCGTCTCAGAAAAGCAAGGCAAGTAGTAATGGACACAGTGGTTTCCCATGCCCCTAGCACCTGCATGGAGACCGCACGCAGGCTTAGAAAACAACCAGGAGGGAAGGAATGAAGAAAACGGCTGCCCAGGACTGGCTTATCATCGGACCCCATCACTATCACATAGCCTTTTCTATCACTTGAAAAATGGAGCTAACAGAGCGAGAAATAAATTAACATTCTGACGTGTATGTATGGAAGAATATACACTTGTGTGTAATGGGGGAAAGAAAGAGGGTTGACACCATCTAAAACTACCCCCCCTTTCACCCCCAGCCTGCTCTTCTCCCCATCCCCCAAAGCCATCATCCAAACAGATAGAAAAATAAAGGTCTAATTCACTCAAAATTCTTCAGTTTTTACAAAACTAACAGGGTGAAATAGGGAAGGGAGCCGGGAAGCAGGCAGCCACAGGGATGGGTGAGCAGAGAGGCGGCAGGCTATGCTTCTGTCTCCACTTGAGACTGGTTCCCCGCCACATTGTTGGGCTCACCCTTCATCTCCGTGTCTGTGGGATGGTCCCCTGCAGCCACCTCCGCCTTGGCCTGTAAGATGAGAAGAGGAGGCTAAATCCCTGAGTAAAAGGCAGACGACCATTCCTAACAGAAAGGCCGAGGCACAGCAATTCTGAACTGTCCTCAAAGCACACACACACACATGCAGTCTGCACTGACACGGCTAGTCAATACATTACTGCTCAATGTCAGAGACTTCGGATGTTTTAAACTATTTTTCCTTTGTGGTGCTAGATTAAACAAAAATAATTTTAAGTGTTAACCACGATTGCTTCAGTGACATGTCTACTAAAATTGCAATGATTAAGGTTAGCATAGCCTCTGAGCAAGGATAACACACTTTTAAAAGTTTTCTGTACATTCAAGTCCATTTCATGCTAACAACAAAATTAAGATATAGAGCAACACATTAAATTCACTACTTAAAATGTGGCTACTAGAGGGGCTGGAGAGATGGCTCAGTGGTTAAGAGCACTTGGTTGCTCTTCCTGGTAGCTTAAAACCATCTGTAATGGGATCATATTCCTCCTTCTGGTGTAGATGAAGACAGAGCACTCATATACATAAACTACATGGATAAATAAATCTTAAAAAAATCCGTGGCCACTAGAAAATTAGTATGTTTTATAATCTGTTACTTTTAGACCACATTAGGGACCCTAAAGGAACAAACAGGTTAAGAGATGTGCTATACATGTGAAAAGGACTACTACACAGTCTCAAGAGAAAATGAGAAAAAATTTGAAAGTACTTTTAAGTAGTAATATTAAATAAATTCCAAGTCATTAATTAACGTGTGGGGAAAACCACTTAATAGGTGCACTCACAGCACAGTGGGGTGAAGTTGAATTGGCAGAATAATGTGCTTCTGTGGAGGCAGAATGCTAACTGCATAACCTCTTAGGCCTCGAGTGTGGAGATGCACCATTTAAACACATGACTCACAAGGCAGAGGCAGGTAGATTGCTAAAAGGTTCCAGGACACTTGTCTCAAACCAAACCAAACCCTGAGAAGTGTATGAGTGTACTTTCTATGCTGTTGGCCTGGGCCCACCAATGAGGCCAATACTGAGGACTTACATTTCTTTCCTGGGAAGAGAGTAACTTCTGGCTTCTATAACCTTAACTAAAGGTGTAGAGCCTACACCTTAGGTGAGGATAAGAAGGACAAATCCCTCTTTTCTATCTATTGTAGCTACTCCCACTCTGTTAAGTCAGAATGGCCCCACAGGTTCATGTATTCAAATGCTCAGTCCCTCCCCAGTTTGTGGAACTCCTTGGGAAGGATTAGGAAGATGTGGCCTGTTAAAAGAGGTGTTTGCTGAGGGGCTTTCAGGTTTCGACAGCCCACATCATTCCAGGTTAACTCTTTTTGCCTCATGCTTGCTTGTTGCCTGCCATAAACTCTGACCTTCTGGAACCGTTAAGTCCTCTAAAAACTCTCCTGTGAGGTGCCCTGGTGTCTCCTCACAGCAATGGAAAAGCAGCTATGACACACTCCAACCTCACCTTGTGCTCCTCCTCAGCCAGCCTCTCAAACATGTTGGCATAGAGCTTCTTCTCCCGGGCAAGTTGCCTTCGGGTTCGCTGCTGGCACACAGCCAGCTGGGCCTTGGCGGCTTTGTTGCTGGGATAGAGCTGCAAGACCTTTTGGAAATCAGCTCGTGCCAGGTCAAAGTCATTCACAGCCAGGTGTGCCTCTCCCCGGCGGAACAGGCCCTTCTCATTGTTGCTGTCTAGTTCCAGGGCCTAAGAGCACAGAAAGGAAGCAGCAGAGACATCAGGCTTTGCAGCACCAGCTGGATTCCCAAGGGACCCATCAGCAGGATAAGGCTCAATGGAAATGGCTGGTGCTGAGTTAGAAAAAAAAAAAAAAAGACTGAAGCATTAAATGGGAAGGGTCATGGCTCAGGAAAAAATCAATTTAATCTAAGAGGAAGAAAGGAAATGCAGGTCTTCAGATGCAGGAAGAACAACATCTCATCTTTCCAGATACAGAAAATGACAAAACAACCCAATTCCCTTTAGTTTTTCCCAATCTAGGGCTTGCTCACTGTCTTGCATCTGTTGTTTCCCACCATCAGAAAGTACCTGCTACCTCTACACTAGGCCTCTTTTCTGGGTCTGTAACTCAGAATTCCCAACCACATATTCCACTATCACCACGAAGTGACTTTGGGCAATTTTCAGACATTCTAGTAAGTGCACCAGCTCTGCCTGTAGATGCTGTCTCTACATCCTATGAAGGGATCTCACCTTGTTACAGCTTTCGATGGCAGCTGAGAAAGCCTGCAGTTTCAGGTGACACATGGCCAGGTTGAGGTGTGAGGCCAGTCGAAGTGCGTGGACCTTTTGCATTTCCTCACCAGAAAAACTAGACTCATATTCCAGCCAAGATACAATCTTCTTGTACTGCAGTAAAGCTTGCTTGTACTTGCCTTCCTAGAATGGGAGGGAAGCTCAGGTACCTAGTGCAGGTTCAGCAGCCCAGGTTGTCTCATCTAGAAGCTACAAGTGACTCCTGAACACCAGATTCCCATTTTTTCCCATCCCAGACCAACAGACTAAGATATAATAGTAACAATCACAGGGTTACCCATAACCACGACAGGATATTATTTTGGCAGTCCTCCCTGGGGTATCTTGGCCTTGGCTCACCTTGAAGTATACAGTGCCCCTCTCTTTCACTATGTTGCTCTGTTCCAGCTTCTCCTCGGAGTTCATCTCCCAAGACTCCTTGGCCTGTCATACCCCAGAGGACAGACACAGTGCTCAGCTTCCTCAGAGTCACCCAGAGACTAGACTCCAGAAGAGAACGCCTCAGGCAGACTTACCTTCTCAAAACTCTTCAGATGTACTTCATACCTCAGTTCAGCATGTGGTGGGATCTGGAACTTTTCTTTCCCAACACTGCCAAAAGCATAGCTGTGGGGAGAAAATACCTGGGTCACCTCACAGCCCTTTATCTACTCTGGGCTGAAAGGCTTCCTGTTTGTTTCCTGGAAAGTACCTTCCCATCCTGAGACCTAGTTCAAATACTTGCTCTCTGGCAAACATTTCCCTAACATCTTCGTTACACATTTTAGGCAGCCCCACAGCATTCACTACCGTTTGCTTCTAACTCTTGATTAACTATACATTGTTGAGATGATGAACTCAAAGAGACAACAAAGCAAAAACCATTTTGAAGCCCTAAGAACTTTAGCTTGTGTGGCACACAGTGTTTCAACAAATATCAATGAGTGAGTAAATTAATGGCAGATGAAAATCTTGATGTTGGCAGTTAAGGGATTCAGATGAGGCTGGAAAGAAAGGGAATGTGGTCACCAGTGGGCCACACCTGCAAGCACATAGTGCTTGTAAATGCCTATCACATAGCTCCCTAAGGATATTCAGTTATGTCCTCTGCTCTGCAAAGAGCCTGTGTCTCACCTAGGTCTGAGGTATACAATGGAATGTTCTCCTTTCTCCATGCGCTGAATGGCCGTCTCCAGCCCACAGGGCAGATCTAGGCTTTCCCCTTCGCCAACTTCAAAGCGGAGCTCCCGCTGGTCAAAGAGCTGGTCCTTATAGTAGCCTTCCAGTGCCACTGGAATCAATGAGAGGCAGTGCCCCCAGTGTGAGAGGGTAAAGCATTGAGGAAGTTGTCACCAGGCTCCCCACATCTCCAAATTACTGCTTATACCCAAGATAACCATTGTGCCTCAGACCTGCAGGGATGCTAGGACAGTGTGGTATAACTCCTTATTTTATGAATGAGACTTGGTCCAAACCACCTAAAGCTTTTTATCCCCAAGCCAGGAATCATATGCAAGTCTAGATTTTTTTCTTCCCATACCAACTACACTTTCTTTCCTTTTTTTTTTTTTTTTTTTTTTTTTGGGGGGGGGTATTTCAAGACAGGGTTTCTTTGTGTAGCTTTGGCTATCCTAGAACTAGTTCTGTAGACCAGGCTGGTCTCAAACTCAGAGATCTGCCTGCCTCTGCCTCCTGTGTATTGGGATTAAAGGCATGTGCCACCACTGCCCGGCCATACTACACTTTCTTACCTTCTACTATAGCACCATCATTGGGCCTGGCATAGCCTTCACCACGAGTCCGTATTCTGCGGACGATCCCGCCATCTTCATCTTCTGTAAGATCTTCTCCTTTGAACTCAAACAGCTCCACCTATGGGATGAGAAATAAGGTGACCTTTCTGCACCAACTCAACAGTAAAACTCTTCCACTGAGGAAAGTTTCCACTACTGGTTAGACTACATCTAGCCAGAGGGACACAGTCCCAGTAGGAACTTAACAGTGACACTTCGGACAAACTATTGAGAGCTACTCTGGCCTACACTTGGCCTTAGAAAGACAAGCTATCATTCTGCTTTAATTAACAAGGACATTAGAAACTCAATCTGGTAGGCATCAGAAGTCATCTGGCATCTCAGTGGCCTTGTGAATATTCTTTCATGGCCATTGATTGGTTTTCCACTTTCAGACCCAACAGCCTCAGCAGAGGCCATACCTTCACTCCTGACCTATCTATCAGAAGCCATCTCTTCCTCCTGTGCTCCAGGTTGCCAATATTCTGCACTACCCTTTATAATCCTGATGCTTCCAGACCCGACTCCTTTCAATTAAGAAACATCAGTCATTTCTATTCTAGAGGGCTCTGGAGTCCCCTCTTCTAACGGGAAGCTTCCATTCCTGGCCACTGTGGTGGCAACAGAGCCAGCTATCTATCCTCTCCACCTCTCCTACTAAAGCTAGGCCCTCAGGCTTGGCTACATTGTCTCCAAGAGGCAGGAAGGGCTGGAAGGCAGCCAGGCAATGGGGTGAGATAAGGTCTGGCTCTTTGCCTGGCGCTTGGTGGCCAGCACTCACCTCAAATACAAGTGTGGCGTTGGGGGGGATCTTGGGAGGGCTGCCTGCTGAACCGTAGGCATATTCTGGCTTGCAGGTGATGTGACATATTTCCCCCACTTTCATGGTTGCTACAGCAATATCCCAAGCCTTGATGACTTCCCCTGTATTGAGAGGCAAACAAGACCTGCTTAGCCAATGTCTAACTCTAGGCTCAATGTCCCCAAAGACAGTAGCTGTCTACACCCAGGAGGAGTCCAAACATCTCTAGGAATGGGACCAGAGACAAGCAACAGCAGCGTTGTCATTCTCAGCACATTAAATGATTGTTCAACCCTGCAACAGAGTTCAAGAAGCAAGACTGTCCACTCCAGAGAGGGAAGAGTTCATCGATGAGATGGGGAAGAAATCAGCCAGTTCCAGAACAGTAGAAGAAAACACAGGATGGATTCTTTTTTGTTTTGTTTTTCAAGACAGGGTTCTCTGTGTAGTCCTGACTGTCTTGGAATGTAATCTATGACTAGACTGGCCTCAAACTCAAGCAATTCACCCACCACTGCTTCCCAGGTGCTAAGACTAAAGGCTTGTGCCACCAGGGCCAGGCAATAGATTCTTAACCACGCCTCCTTAATTTTGGTTCTGGTTGTTTCTGTTATGATGACTTAGTTTATGCTATGTTGCCAAGGCTATCTTGAACTCCTGGGCTCAAGTGACTCGCTTGCCTCAGCTTCTCTGGTAGCTGGAAACATAGGTAAGCACTACTGTGCCCAGCTCAAGCTTGGCTGAGAACATCTTTGCTTGTGACAGCTGCTATCAACTTCGGAGCCTATCCTGCCAGCCCACTAACCATGCCTACCTTTTCCCAGGTCAAAGGAGAATTTGTCCTTGCGATCCAGACTGGAATCAAACTTTGTGCCATCTAACAGCCAGCCAGTGTAGTGGACAAAGACCCGGTCCCCAATCATGGGTGTCTCTGTGCCTGTACCCTCTCTCTTGATGACCTGGGAGGAAGGGGGAGAAAGTGAGTACCCAGGGATGTGGGCAGATGGACCCCTGAAAGGCATGGACTGGACTCTGCTCTATCCACTGTCCCCTGCCTCTTTATTAGTAGGTCTAAGAGCTCAATTTTTAAATGATTCCGGTGTTAATGGTTTAACTTAGACTCAAGGAATCCACCCCACTCCCTCCAGGTTTGTCCAGACCGCTTATGAAAACTTCAGACAAAATGACCTGGGTTTAAAGTTTTGTCTACGGTCTTAGATAAGTTGCTAAACTCTCCGAAAATTGTTAAGTATTGAGGACAATCCCTATCCTCTGGCGGTGCTTGTACAAACTGATAAAGTGTGGATAGAAAATATGGGTCATCATATCAGGGCTTGGTTTGAATAAAATATAATAGGAGTAATGAAGGGAACAGATGGGCTCAAAACTGGGAAAAGGAATGGCCAGTTTACAGATAAGCACAAAGGCTCTGCATCAGGCTCTGGAAAATTAAGAGTTGAGAAACAAAATTAACAGATCGGCGAGCTTAGGGTCCCTTTATTTCAGGACTCTAGTACCTTCCATGAACATATAGGCATCTGCTTCTTTTTAACATTTTTATATGTGGTGACCTCGTGGGCGTGCCACTAGGTGGATGTAGAACCATTCTCTAAGAGAAGGCTTTCCTGATAAAAATGTACAGGGGCCTCAAAGGAGTAAAGGATAAAAGCAGAATTGACCCTTCTGGTAATCAGAACCTTGCAGAAAACAGAGAAAGAAAGCCACATGTTCACAGGGGAGCAGCTAGGGCTGGAGGAAAAAGCCAGAAGCATTTCTGGACCAACAAGACTCTCTAAGGTCTCCGCTTAGCACAGGCAACACACACTAGGAGCTAAGCAATGGGACGCCTGGAGGAGAAACAATGGATGCAGGGTTCGCATGCAATGCGGGTTAGGATTTCACCGTCTTGGACTGCTGGCAGAACCTGCTCTGAACCAGAGCCCATTGTCCCGACTAGGGTCAGGGAGCCCTCCCCCTCCCTCCTCGGGCTATTTGCAGTCAGGCGATTAGCGAGCCACCGACTGACTCGACAGCAAACCGCCTCCCCCACGGCCAGCACTCGAACCCCCAACTCAGGAAGGCTCAGGAGGGGCAGGAGAGGAACTACAGGTCCCGGCATGCACCGCTCTTGCTCTTCCCCAGGCCGAGAATGGGGGCACAGCATGGCCGAACCCGTGACCTCGCTGGGTCTCGGCGATTGCAAAGGGGGCGCGGATAGGCACAAAGGGCCCGGGGCCAGGAAACTGCTCCAGGGAGCCGTTTCAGATCCTAGCTAATATTTAACTTTCACGTGGGCAAGCCCTGACGCACCTTCGCCCAGGTGCTGCGGCCCGCGCACGCTGCGGCCAAGGGGTCCTCGGCAGGCGAGGCCTGAGCCCCTTAGCCGCGCCTCGGCCTCGTGCGCCCCGCCCGGGCCCCCGGCTGCGGATCTCGCGCTCCGCCCCGCCCCTCTCAGCCGCACAGTGCAGCCGGATCAAGTTGGCGTTGCAGTGGGGGCTCGTTCCCTGACCGGGGGCCGCACCCTCCGGAGCGTGCAGTCACCGTGCCATCTTCAGGGCCAGGACCACCCAGGGACGGCAAATTCCTCCCATCCTCCGGCCGCAGCACCCCCGTGAGGCCCACGAGCCTGCAGCCGGGGGACTCGGCGGCCCCCTCACCTTGAGCACGCCCTCGTCCTGCTTGGGGCTGATGTCCACTCCTTCGAGAGGCAGAGGCGCCGACTGCGCCCCGTTTTCGGCCGCCTTCATCTCTTCAGCGGTCATGGCCGCTAGGCGCACCGTTGACTGCGGGACTAGGGTGAGCGCGAGCCGGGCGCTCTGGCCGCCGACCGGGGTGAGTGCGGGTGCGGGTGGCGTGCGGCAGAAGGCGGCGCTGCCCACGACGAACCTCGCTCCAGGCTCGCGCACCGGACTCTCCGCGCGCTCGCCACCGGCGGCCGAGTGGGGCGACGCCGAGGGGCGGGCCCGGCGCGGCCCGGCCTGTGATTGGTCGCACTGGACTCGGGGGCGGGGCCAGGAGGAGCGGCACGAGCGGGCTGCAAAGGGGCGGGAGCGGAGAACTTTCTAGAGAAGCGGTTAAACGGGTTGGGGCTCTTGGGCTGAGGGCACCCGAGGGTTTTTTGTTTGTTTGGTTGGTTTTTTTGGGGGAGTAAGATTTGAGATTTGTTTTTCTGGTTGATGTCTCCTAGGAGCGGCCTTCTCTCCCACTCCAGGACGTCTCGGATTTCCATGATCACACCCTTCCCCACGTCCTCTCTCCCCACCCCCACCCCCGCCCCACCCCCACCCTACCGGAGTCTAGCCGATTTTTCCAGATCCTTCTCCATTCTCAGGACTCCCAAGTCCGGGCCTGCCTGGCGGTCCGCTCTATTCACTTAGGCCCACAGCACACTAGCTGGAGCCGAGCATGCAGAAGGGTCTGCTTCCTTCGATTGGACCCCAGACACTCGTGGCGTGTCTTCAGGCCTCGGGCGTGGGCATCTAGGGAATGTGAGGAATAGAGGCGTAGAGAATGAAAGCGTAGGCCCAGGAAGGAACAGCTTCAGCCCTGGTGCACAAATGTGGGACCCAACTTTGTCCTCCCAGCAGCCTGGCAGGCACACCGGTTGAGTTGCTGGATCTTGTAAGAGATGACCCCTGAGCCAAAGACTTGTAAGTGGGGTATGTGTGTGTTAAAATACTTTCCCCATGCAGCCTTTTTAATACTAGATCAAAAAATGGTTTCAGCTTAGGAGAAAAAAAAAATCCCTTTTCTTCTTTTACTAAAGGTGAACAGGAAGGAACCTTTTCTTCTTAACTGCTGCTCCTGAGGGATATCTTGGAGTTCCGGCTCTGTGTGGCTAAAACTGTGAAGTTCTAGTTACAGAAACAGTGCCGGCTTGACCTGAAGATTGGAGAGGTCCCGACTCTGCCCAGCACTGTAGTACCACAGTTATACATAGCACCTGGTGAGTGCTGCCAGAGGGCTATTGGCTTTGTGAATTTTCATTACAAAAGTTCTTTTATAGCGCTGGCTTGCACATGGCAGTTATCTCTCTACTGAGAGACTCTGGTAGGTCTTTGGGTAGTCTCTGGCTCAGCAAGTTTCACAGTAGTGAGCTTGAGAACGACATCATAGGCCTAATGCCTAACGAGTTGATGAAGAATCAACATTTGCCTGCCCACTGCTTGAAATAGGTAGTTAGCAATAAGAAAAAATTTGGCTCATCCAGGTACAGCTATGTAAATTGAGGCTGGTTGGCCTGTTTGTAAGCCTCCATTTCTTGTCTATGAGCCCTAGAAATAGGGTGAGTTGATGGTTTGGGAGGAGGGAAGATATTTGTGTATTTGTGAGGTACTGGGTTCATGCTAGGACGTGAAGACAGGTCTCCAGTGAGAGGGCCCCCTGTATGTGACCTTAGCAGCATAAGAGAGGCTGCCACACAGGCATGAAGTCTTGAATCCCAAGACATAGCCCCATCTGCTTCTGGAGCTTTTCCTGAGTGTATATGTCACTTTTTTTTTCTTTAAAAATTTTTAAACCTTTTTTTTTTTTTTTTAACCTTTTTATTTTACATGTATGAGTGGTTTGTCTGTATGTATGTCTGTGCACCAGTGTGCATGCAGTGTCTATGGAGGCCGAAAGAGGGCACTGGCTCCCCAGGCTGGAGTTAGATGGCTATGAGCCATCATGTAAGTGCTGGGAATTGAACCCAGGGCCTCTGGAAGAGCAGCCAGCCTAAGCTCAGTTTGTGCTTTTCCTAGGAGGCATGCAGGTGTGCTCTTCTCAACCCTCCTCTTCACCTCTTCCTTCCTTCCCTGACTCATTTAAATAGTATTCCCATTGTGGAATATGCATCCTTAAGTGTGTAGGTGTTTCCCTCTATCCCTTCCCATCTTAAAAAAGTTATTTACTAGTATGTGTTTGTGTATGTATGTATGTGTATGTTTCAGTATGTGTGTCCCATGGCATAAGTGGAGATTAGAAGACAATTTTGTGAAGTCCATTCTCACCTTCTACCTTGGCATGGTTTCCATGGATTGAACTCAGGACATCAGGTTTGCACCAAAAAGTGCTTTTAGTGGATGAGCCCTCTCCTCAGTCCATGCACTCCCCCCTTTTCTTCTAGACAATGTTTCTCTAGGAGGTCCTGGCTGTCCTGGAGCCCACTAGCCTTGGACTCACTGAGTGTGGCACTAAAGATGTGGCACCTGGTTCTCTTAATCCATCCACCTTTTGAGACCGTTTCTCACCAAACTCAGAACTAGCCAAGAGTTCTCGGATCCTCCTGTTTCTTCTCAAACAGGAAGTCTCTACCCATTAAATAACAGGTCTGTATTTTCCTTAACCAACTCTGTTTTCTTTGCAGGATTTTATCTTCTAAATATCTCACATGGAGAATGATGCTTTTTACAATGTCTTTTCATTAAAATTGTAATTTTGTGTTTTTGAAGAATGACAACATGGAAGAGAGAGAAACCATTAAAAACAAAACCAAACAATTCTTCAGAGAAACAGAAACGGAGGCTAGAAAATGTGGAACAGATTTTCCCAGAGTGAAGACGAAAATTCGAGACACTAAAGACAATGAGAAAACCTTCAAAGAAGAAAAATGAAGTGAAATGCAGACAGGAGTCAGGTGGGAGACAGCAGCCTGCCTGTTCTGCCCCCTGGTGGTGTAATGCTGAATGTTTGTGTAATATGGGTTCCCTATGGCCTTTCATATATAGACGGCACTGTTCTTGCCCTAGGGCCGGCTCTCCCACCTCCCCATTCTCTCTGTCCTCTTCCTGTGCTGATATGGTTTCTCTTTGTGCTCTCATCTCCTGTAGACACACATTCATACACTGAGATTCCACACACAGGAGAGAAAACGTAGTATTTGAGTCTGGCATACCAAAATTATTTTGTGTACCATAATTTTTGGTTCTATCCATCTTCCTTTTCACTATGCATATAGATCACATTTTTAAGTGTTCCTGTTGCTGGGCCACACTTTGCTACTCCACCACTTAGGGTCGTGACGAGCGCAACAATAAGTGGGAAGCCTTGCACCCCTTGGCTAGATTTAGCATCCCCTTCGTTGTTTTGCTGCTACTTTAATCGTCTTCAAAGATTTTCTGTTTACTACTGGTATAGAAAATGCATTTTATGTGTTGGAGAGTTGTTTTATCTGTTAAAGGCTAGACTCAATCAAAATGTCAAAATGCATTTTACTTGTTTTATGCAAAATTTTCATAAAAAACTTACTGTGTAACCATTATTACTATTTTTATGTTATGGAAGTGAGATCTCACCATGTATCCCAGAGTGGCCTCAAACTTGAAATTCTTATGTCACTGTCTTCCAAATGCTTGGCTTAAAATTCTGTGCTACTGTGCTTTGAATTTTTTTTTAAACTTTTTATTTATTTATTTGTCTTGGTGTTTGCCTGGAACTGGGTACTGGAACTACAGACTGTTGTAAGCTGCCATGTGGATGCTGGGAATCGAACTCAGGTCCTCCGGAAGAGCAGTCAGTGCTCTTAACCGCTGAGCCATCTCTCCAGTCCCCGGCTTTTTTTTTTTTTTAATACTATTCCCAAGTGGACAGGTTAGTGGTGTTAAATGCAATCTTGTACAACCACCTTTCTCTCCCTCTCCCTCCCTCTCTCTCTCTCTCTCTCTCTCTCTCTCTCTCTCTCTCTCTCTGTCTCACTCACTCAAACACAGAGTCTCCTATAGCCCAGGCTTGCCTTAAATTTTCTTTGTGGCCAAGGGTGACATTGAACTTCTGATTCCCCTGCTTCTACCTCCCAATTTGTGGGATTACAGGTGTGCAGCACCACACCTGGCTTCCTGATGTTTGCCATAGACTTTTGTTGGTCTCAAACTCATATTTCCCTCCACCTTTTGCCCCCCTGGATAGTATTATAAACATCCATTACCACAATTCTTGTTTTAAGCAACAAGTTTATGGTAATTTGTTGTATCTGTTGTGCGCACAGCATTCAGGATTTAGCAAAGAACATGGACTGAGTTATTGAGACTCTCAGTTCATGTTTTAGTCTACCATATTATTTTCAGTGTCCTGGGGACAATGGGAGAAAGTCATCCCAGGATGTACTGGAGTATCCATGCACATCATTGGATAGGCTTAGATGAGTAGCTGCTGTAAGAATTAAAGGTGAAGATTACGAGGTGAAGTCTGGTCGATCGTAGGAGCTGAGAAACTGGTCTCTGAGACATGTAGCTTGTATCTCATGGCTGAATAGAGAGGAAAGGAACACTGAGGAGGACAGCTCTCTTCAGCTCCTACTCAGACAAACATGCTGTACTATTTCTTATGGTAGAATGGTTCCACCTAGTCCATGAGCCAAGCTGATGATTCTGTCAACAAGGAGTGGGAATAGGGAGTCGAAGACCTGGCTCATTTGATTGCTGAGCATGTCCCATTCTTTCTACCACCTGGTGCTGGCTCACTGATATTGTAGGAAGATGATGTAAGCTTGTTAGTCTTACTGATATTTTACCTTGTTACTCTGTATCCTGAAAAGGTAGAGGCCTAGTTGAAGTGAGATTGGGGGCAATGGCTATAGTTAAAGCTTTCAGAATACACTGTTGTGTAGAACCAAAACTTTATACTGCCCCAACATAAAGTTGTACTCTTACCCCTCCTGCCCCAGTAGCACAGAATCCAGTAGCAGGACTGTGGACCGGGTGGCTACCCATGTTCCTTTGCTTCAGGATCTCTGACTGAGGCGTCAGATGTCTCCAGACCAATGGTTAGTGACTTTGCTGTTGTCTTTTCTTCTCTCTTCCGTTGGGAAGCTCCAAATAAGTGTGTTCCAGGAAGCCCTCCTTCTTCTCTGCTGCCTGTGTCCAGTGTTCAGTGACTCATTACAGTTCAGTTGATCATAGGGCCGAGTCTCAAGTGTTCTTCAGTTGTCAGAGTTAAGGGTGGGTTGCGTGTCTTGCTTTCAAATATAATTACCAACTTCCTGGGCTTAAATAAAAGATGGCTAGGGCTTTGGAAACGCAGAAGCAGCTGCTATCTGGACCAGGTTTTCTGTCTACTAGGGTGGATTTCTGCTTATAAGGTGGCCCATTCCCAGGCATTCTTCTACTGCCCTAGCACACTCTTCTTTCATTGATTTATTCACTAAGCAGACCATCCCCTTTATTGAATTCTTTGTGTGAGAGTGAAGCATTCAAAGATGGATGATTGGCAAGCTCTCTGGATTTGTCTTGGGCACCTCAATTGCACTTGCTTTCTCTACCTCTGTGCACTTGATTCCTGTTAGGTTTCTATCCTGGGATAAAGGACTGGCTGAGATGCCTATTAACATATCAAAGCAGACACTGGCGGCCAAGTTCTCCCAGCATCCTTCAGTCCCTACCAGTTCTGGAGTCCTCCTGGCTGCCATATCCTGTCCACTACCCTGAACTCTCCAGCCAGACTCCCTGCTGGGCTCCCTCCCTCAAGCTCTTTGAGCCCCTATTTTAGCAACATGTATCTCTTGGCCAGTATCTTGTCCCAGGCTGCCCTTTTTCATTAGAGGCTCCTCTTTGGCTCTCCCTCTCTCTCCTCACATGGTCTGGCTCAGTCTGGCCATGTTCACTCTGGACTCTCTCAGATGTCTTCATTTCTACCTGCTTTTCTCCTTATATCTGTACTGAAAAACCTCAACCCCTTAGGAGCAGTCATGTCCTCCTTTTATTTCTTTTTTTCATTTAGTTCACAGATAATGTGTCTATTTCTAAGGTGTTTCCTAATTCATTGCCTGAGTTAGCTGTTAGGCAAATTTCCAGACAACTAGATCTGCTTCTTCTCAGAAGGAAGCACATGAGATCACATGACTTGCTGAAGATGAGGAGGTCCTAATTGGTATCCAGATTTTTGCCAAAAGCTAAAAGACCCAGAACGATACACTATCCTACCAGAAAGGGCTGGGTTTAAATAGAAAGGAGCTAGTAGTTAAGTTCAGGTCTTAACATATGAACACAAATCACAGTGACCAGTGAGTGAGTGCCTTCTTAAAGCCACAGAGGTATAACAGTGGTGTCAGGGTATAGGGAGGAACACAGGGTGATCACAGTCTGCTGTTTAGTGGGGCTGGGTCTTCTTTCAATGACAGAGCTCACCCTAAACACAGGAATAGTGAGCTGACAAAAGGGCCACCGACCACCCATCCCAGCTTGTCTCCAGTGGTTGCCTCAGTAACTGCCACAAGCCAGGGGAGAACCCAGACATTCCTGAATGGCTTTCAGATTGCTACACAGATGCCATTATGTAGTCCAAAGGTGGATAATGTGCAAGCTACTGGGCAGAGGAGGGCGGGTCGCAGGCGACTCTAGAAGGGCAGAGAGGTGTTCTCTAGTCCACCTGATTTTTGAGTTAGTTGCTTAGTGTGATAGCCTTCTCCTTTCACATTTGTCTTGAAAATGCATTCAGTGATTTGTTTTCAGACAAAAAAAATTCAATCTTTCTCTCACATTGTCCCTCTCTGTCTTATCTGAGAAAGTTTTCTGGAAAGCTTAAATCCAAGTACAATAGTAAATTGATTTGGGTTTGTAGCTCTTAGGTGGCTGACACTGATCTGTGATAGTTACCCACCACTTAGTTTTTAACAGTCACATGACAATATACGTTTTTGTTGTGTGAAAGCCTTTATGAGAACAGAAAGAAGTCTCCTGTAATCTGTGCTCAGTTACTTTAAGACAGCTTCCATTCCTTGAACCTGGGGGAGCAAGCAGATGATAGCTTGTGATCCTGACAACATTATTTCATAAGAGCAGTGAATGTGTAGGTCTACACTGGAAAGAAAGACTCTTTGAAGGAGGTGTGAGTCCACCCAAAGATGAGCACACCTATTTCATCTTGGAGGAAGAAAATCTCTTCTTCATTCTCTGTGTTGCAATAATCAGACCCAGTATTTGCCTGGGATGATAACAGGTATTATCATGAACTCATTCCTCATCAGTTTCCCACAGAGTACTCCACATGTTTCTATGTCACGGGCAGTGTTAGCATTGGTGAACTGGGGAAATGTGGCAGAGCTTCAAGGTACCATATGTACAGTGTGATCCACTGATTATGGGAACATTTCTTTGTCACTTAGCATTCCAGATCTTAAAGACCTGCCTACCACTGGTGATTTAGCTAGCCTTATGGCTATGATGCAATCTGAAGCCTGTGGATAACACCCAGGTTGTGAATGCTTACCTGAGGCTTTTCTAAACCAGACTCTAGCAGCCCTCTGGGTCTGCATCTATTTTGCTAAGCTCTTGCACAATTTGTAGTCACTCTCTTTCCAGCTCCTGGTTCTGGATCATCTCCTCAAAGGCATGGAACTGTTTCTGTTCTAACTGCTGCGGCTTTTGCTCTTTCCCCAGCTTTTGCTGGGTGACCATGTTCTGGGAAAATTCTAACACTTCTTCTCTTTATAGTTTTCACATTCTTTGGTGTGTGTATCCAAACTGCTTCTGGTTCTTCTGCCTGGGGAAGAGCAAGTTCTTTAACTTCTTGATTGTGTCTTTTCAGGAATGAAGCTGATTTGTATCCCTATATTTTGGGTACTTGATGTACTTGCTATAGAGCATAAAGGCATGTTCAATGTTAATGTTTTCTTCAGAGTAAACAGATGCCATGTAGATGACTTGAACTCCAGTGTGGAAGTACTGACAGGGTGGAATATTGAATTCCATACATTTTTAAACAAGGAACTCCACGCATCTTTGGGTGGAAGGGTAATATTTCCATGGTCAGGCATCATGACCAAAAGCTTCCGATTCAGATTTCTGCCTTCAGTATACAGCCACATGGGAAGAGTGCACTGTTTTGCGCTCCATTGTGTTTGAAGACAGGTATCTCCTGACATAGTGTCAGTCATAGGTACAAATCATGTAGTAATATGGTTTAGGTCGCTGCTAAATAGCATGTGTGGCCAATATGAGAGACTGGTCATGATCATTGGTCATTTGGGATGATGCAAATTTGTTTACGAACAACTACATGGAAGCTCTAAAGTTCTAACAAATGCTGATACGTTTGGAGGGTGAATGATTTCATAAAGCAGACTTTATCCAATAGGAAGGCCAGACTTCTAGGCAGAAAATGGGATTGGGTAGAGAGAATGGCTGGAGGGCTACAACTGCCCAGCATGGTTGAGTCTAGGCAGGTGGAAGCCTGCAAGGCAGGTATGACAAGTCCCCTCTCCTCCCTTTTTGGGAGATCGTCTCAGTGTTTCTTATAAGTGTTCATTAACAAAGTTACTTATAATTTGCAGGTGACATTTTCATGTGGTTCCCCACATGGGGGCAGATCATGGTCTTAAGGAGCAAGACAACCATCCTGGGAACAAAGTGCCAAGTGTGGGGTGGAGTGCTAAGGCAGGAGGCCCTTCAGGAGACTGAGGAGAGATGGGGAAGGAGGTACTTGAACTGAGTCTTGGAAGATGATAGGAGTTTCCTAGTGTACAAAACTAGGAAGGACATTCAAGGCAGGGCAGAGCACATCACTACACATGCTTGGCTATTTAAAGAAATAGGAAATTTATCCTGCACCAAAGTTCTTCACTTTATCCCCCTTCAAAGTTCTCTCCTGTGAAGTGGACTGTATTTTCAGTATCAAAGTCTTTTATCCTTTGAAGTCTGAAACTTGGGAAGGATTCTACAGGCTTCCTTCCACTTTCTGATTGGATTTGAGGCCCACTCTATAGAAGGGAATTCACATCTATACTACAAACCTGATCAAAAGCCCAAGGCAGAGGAGTCCATAGACACAAGTGGGCAGAGTAACTTGTAATGTTTGAATATGATGTGCCCATCAAGTGCTTTTCATGTATTTGTGTTCATGTCCATAGATGAGTGCTGCTGTTTGCTTTTGTCAGAGAAGTTCCTCTTTGCTCTGGGCAGCAGTTAGTGATGTGGCTCATACATACCTGGTCAAAAATCAGAGACTTCTTGGGATGCTCAGCCCTAAATGGGACATCTGTATCACCCCCTCCAAGGCTCAGGGAGCATTGCTGAAGAAGGGGCGGGAAGAATGTAAGAGCCAGAGGAAGAGGTGGAGTACTCTCTCCCAGGCATGGCGTGGCTGTTACCCTCTAGCAGCTCTCATTACCTATACAAAACCTGCATAAGATTCAGCCCACAACATTCTGTCATGGAGTAGGGAGCATCTGATGAGGCCCTGCCAGTCCTTGAGGATTTATAGGCAGTTAAGAGTTGCTAGGGGAGAGGGTCTCAAAAGGCACCTCCTTTTCTTGAGGACCTGTGGGAGGTAGAGACACTTTCTCTAGTGGTAGAGTTACTGGTAAGTTGTCCTGCTCCTGTGACCACCCTAACTGAGCTTATTGATTAACCAAGAGGAGAGGAGAGGGGAGGAGGAGGAGGAGGAGGAGGAGGAGGAGGAGGAGGAGGAGGAGTGGAAAGAAGAAGAGGGTCAGCAGGAGTGAGCGGTTGATGGGGGTGAATGTGATTAAAGTACATTGTATATATGAATGGAAGTGTCCAAGTGAAACCCACTGTTTTGTTGGTAGCATATTAACATATGTTAATAAAAGCATACTAAAACAAGATCCAACTTGGCCAATTAAGAGGATGCCCATATGGACTTAAACCTTTTAACATTGGAGGAGTCTGTTAAAATAGGATGTTTTGATTAGGGATGTAGCTCAGTGGCAGAATGTTTATCTAGCGTGGGCAAAGCCCTGAGGTCAATCCTCAGAACTGCTAACGGCTTTAAATGGCAGATCTAGTAACATGTTTCATCTTGACTATGGAATATAGAGCAAAGTCCTTGGAAGAACACAAAAACTGTCTGCTATACCATCTGGATGTTACTTTTTTGATATGTATGCATTCATACATAAAATTGTGTAGTATACATATATTCTGGCTCTGTGACTGTATATGTACCCATATATTCAGATGTCATTAAGGTGTATAAAATTATATACATTACTCTTGTAGTTTTCTCCTTTTTTAAATTTGTTTTTTTTTAACCTCTTTGTTTGACTTTTTAAGACAGTTTTTCTGTGTAGCTCTGGATGTCTTGGAACTTACTCTGTAGACCAAGTTGGGCACTAATTCAAGAAATCTGCCTTGAGTTTGGGGATTAAAGGCATGAACCACCACTGCTTGGCTTATTTTTACTTTTAAAAAATTTTCTTTACAAGTGTTTTGCCTGCATGAGTACCACATGTGTATCTTGCGTACAGAAGCCAGAAGAGGGCATTGCAGACCCTGGAAACTGAAGTTGTAAATGGTTGTGAGCCATGTGTGGGTGCTGAGAATCGACTCCAGTCCTCCATAAGAGCAGATGGGGTTCTTAGCCACTGAGTCATCATCTCTGCAGCCCTGTATGTGTTTCTTATTAATACATAATTTATGAGATTAATTTGAGATAAGTTAATTAACCAGCCAACTTAGACTTTCAGCAACAGAAGACCCAGAAACAGAGCTCTCAAATTTCTCAGAATGCTGGTGCTTGGCTTCATCCTGCCTCTCTTAGACTTCAGTTATTTGTGTGTGTGTGTGGTAGTTTAGATGAGATGTCTGCGGCATTTGATGCTTGGTCCCCAGCTGGTGGCACTGATTGTTTAGGAGGTGTGGCCTTATGGAGGAAATGTCACTGGGAGCAGGCCCTTGGAGTTTAAGGCCTGGTCCTACATCCAGTTTACTTTGTGCTTTGTGCTTGTGATTCAAGATGCAACTTTCAGCTCCCTGCTCTTGCCACCACGCCTTAGCTCAGCCCTTGTGGACTCTAACCTTGTGGAGCGAGCTGTGAGCCCAAATACACTTCCTTCCACAGGTTGCCTTGAACAAATGTTTATCACAGAAGTAGCAAGTAACTAGGACAGTGTGATAATGAGTTTCTGGTTTTGTTTTGTTTTGTTTTTTTGTATATTTGGTGCTGGTGTGCTCACATTTTTATGATTCTGCTTTATTTGAACCTTGGTGAAGTGCTCTTCAGAGAGTTAAGATAGCAGAATTGTACATGTGAACTCCTGTGGCCTTACAAATGCAGCACTATGCTTTTATATTATCAAAAGTTTTTAAAATATGTTTTTACTTTGTGTATAATAAGTGTTTTGCATGTATGCATATAAATGTACCTATTTTTGTGGAGTGGCTGAGGAAGCCAGAAAAGACATTGAATTTCCTTTGGACTAGTTATAGGAGGTGGTGAACTGCCATGTGGGTTCTGGGAATTGAACCAGGGCCTCTGGAAGAGCAAGTGTGCTCTTAACTATTGAGCCCTATCTCCAGCTCATATTATCAAAAGTTTCTTGAGCATATTGTCTTTCCTCAGAGACATTCCAGTACTAACCAGCCTATCTATTCCTGGGGTTTTGGGGTCCTTTAGTGGTCACCAGAAAATACTAGGAAAATTGATAGTTCCATTTTAGGGTTGTACTTAGTCTCATTAATAAACGAATTGAAGAGTAGACTCAAATGGAAACTTAGGACAATTTTAGTGGAAGTTAAAAGAAAATCTTGTAGGGCAAGCTGGAAGCCTCAGAGGATGAAGAGGGAAGAGAGAAGCCCATCCAAGCCAGCATGGAGGTCAAATGTGTTAGAAGCAGTCCCATGGGGGCAGAGTGGCTTTAGAGAAGCGTAAGGAAGCCACAGTGTTAGAGCACCATGCTTAGACAAGAGAGAAGGAAATGTACACTTTCTGAATAACTCAGCCAAGTGGACAGACTTTGCACTGCATATGGCTGCAGGGGCTTTGTTTTTTTTTTTTTTGTTTTGTTTTGTTTTTCTTTTTAACTTTATTTATTTGCCTGGAACTGGAAATATAGACAGTTGTGAGCTGCCATGTGGGTGCTGGGAATTGAACCCTGGTCCTCTGGAAGCGCAGTCAGTGCTCTTAACCGATGAGCTATCTCTCTAGCCCCTGCAGGAGGTTTGTAAGCTTCTGATGCCTTTTCCTGGCCGTCCCAGGTTAGTCTGTGTCGGTGTGAGTGCATGTGTATGGGTTAGCATGCTATAGCACACAAGTGGAGGGCAGAGAATAATCCACAGGAGACAGTTCTCTTCTACCGTGCAGATTCCGGGGATGGGACTCAGGTCGATAATAGGCTTGGACATGAATGGCTTTACTTGCTGAGCCAACTTGTTTGTTTTGAGATGGCCCCATGTAGTCCAGGGGTTATCAGTATGTAGTCAGTATGGAGAGACTGAACCTGGAGTTCTGTGCATGTCATACCATCATTCTACCAACTGACTGCACCTCCAGTTCTCTTTTACTCTTTAAAAACATGATGTAGCGGGGCTGGAGAGATGGCTCAGCGGTTAAGAGCACCCTCTGCTCTTCCAGAGGACCCAGGTTCGATTCCCAGCACCCACATGGCAGCTAACAACTGTCTGTAGTTCCAGTTCCAGGCAAACACCAAGGCAAATAAATAATAAATAAATAAAGTTTAAAAAAAAAAAACCATGATGTAGCATCAGTATTCCTTCATGTTATTAAATATTTTAAAAATATTTCTATTGGCTATACAGTGTCTTATATAGCTGAACTATAATTAAACATTTATGTATTGTTAAAAGTATTTTGAACTTTTGTATATACAAATTCTTCAGTAAGCACTGATGCATATAAATGCTATGTTCATTTCTGGTTAAACATATTTTTGAAAGTTATTTTTCCAAGTACTTAACTATTTTTGGTATTTTAAAATTTTATGTATGTTAGTGTATCTGCATATATGTGTAACACACATGTACACTTCCTGAAGATCCCTGAAAAGGGCATTAGAGCCCCTGGAAATGAAGTTACTGATGGTAGTTTGAGAGAGAATGGTCCCCAAGGCTCAAATGTTTGAATGCTTGTTCTTTAGTTTGTAGAACTGTTTGGGAAGGATTGGAGGTATGTGTGTGGCCTTGTTGGAGGAGGTGTGTCTCTGGAGTGGGCTTTGGAGTTTCAGAAGTCCACCCCAGGCCCAGTCTTTCTCATTATCTGCAACCTGTGGATCAAATGTAAGCTCTGAGCTCCAGCTCCGTTATTCTGCCTGCCTGCCTGCCACCACGCTTTCTGCCATGATGACCGTGAACTAACTCCTTGTAAGTAAACCACCTCCAATTAAATGCTTTCTTCTATAAGTTGGCCATGGTATCTTCTCACAGCAATAGATCAATAGAACAGTTATCAACTGCCATGTAGGATTCTGGGAATTGGGGTCCTGTGGTAGAAGAGCATTAAGTGTACTTAACCTATAAGCCATCTCTAGCCCATCAAATAGTTTCTGATAAATAGTATGTGGCAATTGAGAGAGGAACTTTATACAAGCCATGATGGATTGAAATTCTTGTGTTCAACTAACAACTGCCAGATTAGGTCCAGGTTGTGCCTTGCAACCTTTGTTGCTAGGCTGTGGTTAGCAATCCTTAGTGTTCCTAGAGGCATTTCTTCTGTGTCATGTGCCCATCTGGTGTGACTGAGGACAGAAACAAGAGGTGGAGGACTCAGGCCTAGTGTCTGGTGAGTTTGAACACTGTGAGGAGTGGATAAAGTAGTGAGTGAATGTTACTGAGGTGAACACAGTCATGTTAAGGATCCCAATGTCTCAGACAGATGGAAATGGAAAAAACCTTTGCTGGGTGAGGCTTAGGAATGGCAAAGCCTTTCTGTGGTTCAGGTATGAATGTTGACAAGTTTCTGGGGTATAGTGTAGTTGGTGCCCTTCATCAGAGTGAGCACAGCTCACTTGATCCCAGGTTTTCTGTATGTGTATCTATCATTTCTTTATTTCTGTGTTGCTCCAGCCAGGTTTCCAGAACCAAGCAGTGGAATGTGAGAAATGTGCTGGGCCATGTGAGGGCTGGAAAGGGAAGGAGTTGAGGATATTCCCGAGTAGGGTGCTCTGTTCCGAGGGCTGGAGCTGGGTGGTGAGGGAGAGAAGGAATCAGAGACGGCTGGAGGCTTGCGTATTCCCTGGACATATGGGTGATGTTTGAGTGGAAGAAAGGTGAGTTCAGTGCAGGATGCTCTAAATTGAAGTACTGTCAGTTGACAAAAATGTTAAAAAGGCAGAAGTAAGGCTTTGCAACTCAAGGCCCACAGGCATAGATTTCTGACCCTAAAATTTGTAGACATTTTATACTTTTTTCTAACAAAGTTTTAAACTCGCCAGTCTGTCTTTTGGACAACACAGAAACCTAAACTAAATTGCAATGCAGCCCCATCTTGCTCATCCTAAAACAAAACAAAATAAAACAATGTGTGTGGATATGTGCATGAGTGTGAGTGCATGTGTGCCTTGACATGTATGTGGGAATCAGAATCAGAGGGCAACTCTTAAGGGATGGGCTCTCTCTCTCTCTCTCTCTCTCTCTCCCTTCCTTTCCCTCCCCCTCTCTCCTCTTCCCCTCTCCCCCTCCCTCCCTCCCTCCCTCTCTCTCTCTCTCTCTCTCTCTCTCTCTCTCTCTCTCTCTCTCTCCTTTTACTGTCAGATCCAGGGACTGAACTCAGGTTGTCAGGTTTGTACCACTGGGACAGGAGCCTGCCTGGCTCAGCTTAGTGATGTAATGTCTAACGTTTCAGGTTCATCACAATTTTCCATTCCTCAGACTAGTTGTGATTGAAAAGCTAGTGCTTAGATTTAACAGCTACTCAGACCTCACAGGAAGCAAGTTACTTACCAGGATTAGCATGGCTCACATCCTATAACACATAAATTATAAAAGGTGTGGGTGAGATTTGGAAATCCACAAGAGTGCAGTAGACTAGTCAGATCAGAGCTTGTAGTCATTGGCATGAGGGTTTTGTGTGGGTCTGGAACAGTCTTGACACCTGAAGGAGTGTTGTGTGTAGGGGGGAGTAGTGCAGAAGTCATTCAGTGGCCTCCAGATCAGCCCACAATGGGGACCAGGACAACACTGAATGTATGCTGACCTCACTGTCTAATCTTTCTCCAGTGTCCTATTAGAGCTTCTTATAGGAAAGGCCAGAGGACTAGGGAATCCATACTAGCTGGCTTCCCAAGGTATTTGGCAGAGTGAAGAGGGTATAGAAAAGATCCAGGGAGATTCAGCACATTACATATTTCACTCATTCTTTATGCATAGTGAATGGATTTCTTGCTTTCTATTTCTGCTTTCCTGATTTGTTCATGATTCAGTGAAGTCTGCCTTCTTCCCTCTTTCTCTCTTCCCTTTTTCTCTCTTCTCCTTTTTAATCTTTGTGAAAGATTTATTTATTATGTATATGGTGTTCTGTAGGCCAGAAGAGGGCATCTCATTACAGATGGTTGTGAGCTACCATGCTGGGAATTGAACTCAGGAGCTCTGCAAGAACAGCCCATACTCTTAACCTCCGAGCCATTTTCCCAATCTCTGCCCGCCCCTTTTTAAGGCAGGCTTTCACTGTGCAGTTCTGCATGGCCTGCAACTTGCTGCGCAGATCAGGCAGCCCTCGAACTCACAGAGATCCTTCTGTCTCTGTCCTTGAAGGCTTTAAATGATAAATTCCTTAGTAGAGAGACCTGAAATATCTACATTCTCTTCTCAAGTCTTTTAAATTACACTTTTAAAATTACACACTCGTCAAGTGATGGTGGTGCACACCTTTAATCCTAGCTCTCAGGAGGTGGCCAGTCTCTGAGTTCAAGGCCAGCCTGGTCTACAAAGGAAATTCCAGGACAGCCAGCTGTTACAAAGAGAAATCCTACCTCAAAAAAAGAATAAAAAAACAAACAATATATAAAAGTAAAATGCTTAATTTCTTCGTGTGTGTGTGTGTGTGTGTGTGTGTGTGTGTGTGTGTGTGTGTGTATACATGTGCACCATCATATCAATTGCTCTTCCACTTTTTTTTTTTTCTTTTGAGACAAGGTCTCTCAGTGAACCATGAGCTCACTGATTATTATGCTGACTAGTTGCTTTTTGAGCTCCAGAGGCCTGCTCCTCTCCACTTCCCAGTGCTAGGATTTTTACAGGTTTGTAGTATCTGGCATTTTTAAAGAATTACATTTACTTATTTGCTATGTGTACGTGAAGGGGGGTCAAAACAGTCATACACTTAAAAGCAACTCGTGAGAAAAATGAAGATGATTACAGAAAGGAGCAGAGTGTATGTGAAATGCAGCTCCTTGGGGATCTCTGGATATTAATGAATGTCTTCTCTACTGTTAGGGCACAAGTTAGTGGCTCCATCCATAGTTACTCCTGCTTTCTGTCCATAACTTGACTACTATGGTCATACCAAGGAGTCAGTTTGCATCTTAGTGGTCTACACTCTTGTCCTTTATCTCCCCATGGGATCGTGAGCAGTCGGAATCATACATTTCTCAATAAATTGTTTCATCCAAAGGCCAGCTTGCTCCCATCCCAGTTCTTGGAATTTGAGACTTAGCTGCCCGAGTTTTCTGTGGTACAATCATGGAATTTAGTCACCATTTTCTGTCCCTCCACCTATGCTGAACACACATTCCTAGGCCTGACATACATCCTTCCTGTCACAGTGAGTACAGTACATCAGATTGTCACACTATGTAGGTATCATTGCCTACATAACCTGCTGTTCTTAAATTGAAAAAAAAAAAGAAACCCTTCTAGAGTTTCCCTTTGAATCACACTTCTACCTCATTAACATTTTAGGGGTCACCTGGCTTACTCCTCTTATCCTCTGTTCTGACGGAAGAACACTGGATGACCCGAGTGTTCTGTGATCCAGCAAGCAGCGTGTTTTCCAGGCAGCCTTGACTCCAAGTAGGGCCTTGAGCATTCCAGGCCCTGATAAAGGCGCTTAGGTTGTTGCTCAAAAGCCTGGAAGAGCACTAACCCTGAGCTGAATTTCATAAGCCTTGCTATGAAGTCCACTCCCAGATCCCCTGCTGTGGTTACACATAGGCACAATGTCCTTCTCTCCTCGTCCACCCACGATCTGCTTCAGCTTCTCTCTGCTTCAACTTCCCTAGAAAGTGTGTGTTTTTCTCACCTTGGCACTTATCTCTTCTTTCCTTTGTAATCTAGCCAGCCTCATCTTGGAATGGTTTGAAGAATTTCTTATCAAAAATATCTCTGACACTGCTTTGGGGGCAGACTCCAGCCTCAGATCTGGCAGAGAAAAAAAGTTATGAATGGCATTTCCTTTAAACCAAAGATTAAAATTTTATTAGTGTTGCTTTAAGTCAGGAATCTAGAGTGTATCGTGGCTTTTGGGTGTGTCAGTGTGGTGTAGCTGAACCCTATTCTTTAGAATTCCCTCTCAACATGTTTCCAGACAGAGTGGGAGCCTGCGGAACGTGTTGTGGGAGAGAGTGAGCTGGAGGAAGAGAAACAGCAACTGCTGTTTGGAAGCTCCATCCCTCCACATCCCGTCACTCAGCAAACACAAACCTTGATTAATTCTCTGTTTCAAAGACCTATACCTGACTTCTTGTGACTGTTTTCTCATCTGCAGTATTCTCTAATACCTCCTTTTAAAAGCCACATGTCTGAGGCTGGAGCAGTGGCTCAGTGCTTAAGAGCACTCATTGCTCTTGCGGAGGACCGAGTGCAACTCCCAGAACTTACTGTAATTTCAGTTGCAGGGATCTGTCTTCCTCTTCTGCCTTCCATGAATATCTGTGTGGCCATGGCACTCTCAGGCACACACATACACACAAAATAAAAGCAGCACTTTGAAAGCCATGTATTTGCCTAGAATAGTTTCCCAGGCTTCTTCACAGTTAGATATGGTCAGGTAATAGAAGCTCTGACCAAGTAGGTGTAAAGCAAGATGATGTGTACAGGAAGTATTGTTAAAGGTCATGGGCACATCCATCTTTGTCCCAAATATTCTGATAACTGGAATGCAGATCAATGGCTACAGGAATAACAGGTGTCTTAGGCCACTGAACAGAAGTGGTAAATTAAAGATGACAGAAATAAAATGGTAGAGAAATGTAATGATAGCAGAGCTGCTCACCAGCTTGCCTGGCTTGCCTTCAGATGGCGGGGGAGGGGGGCGTCGGGGGAGAGTTTATGTGGATTTTCCATCATAGCAAAGCCAGTCTTGTGGATTTACTTCATCTTTCAGAGTTGCTGTGAGAAGTAGAGACAAGTAATACGGAGTGCTGAGTGAATTAGTGTGAAGAGAGCAATGATCATTCTTCAAAAAGTAATGAAACATTTAAGGCATAGAATCTGGTCATGAGAACTAACCTATCCATTAATTATTTGTGTTGCTTTCTGAGACAGGGACCTTCTGTAGCACAAGATTGTTTCCTTCTTACCTCATCTCAGTTCAGAGATTACAGATGTGCACCACCACACCTGGATCCTGATCTATTGTTTTGAGAATAAAGTTTTACTTTATTTTTAAAGCTGCTAATGATTGTTTCTTCTGGATGATCTTAAACTTCAGAGCTCGTAGGATCCCCCTGGCATTAGTGTCTTAGTAGCTGAGTTTACAGGAATGTGCCATATGCCTGGCTTGGTTGAGAAATGCCGGAAGATGGGGAAATTGATTTCCACTTGGTTAGAGCTGACTACAGTATGCCATTGAAGTTGCCAGGGATCAGTTTCTCCCCCAAGACAAGGCCTTACTGTGTATCCCTGGGTGTATACTGGGTGGCCTGGAACTCACTGTGTAGACTAGGCTGGCCTTGAATTTAGAGATGCACCTGCCTCTGTTTCCCAGGTCCTAGAATTAAGGGCATGTGTCACCATGCCTGGGCCAAGATCATCCCAGAGCTTAGGTTCTGCATAGTTAAAAATGAGAATGTTTACTTACTTTATAGGGTTTACAAGATTATTGAAATGGTGTTGTGAACTGGGATTGTATGTGGTTAATATGGGAATGAAGCTATTATTGGTACAGTAGTTATGTGTCAACAAACTCAACAGAGCCACAGTGCCCAGATATTTGGTCAGATTTTTTTTTTTTCTGGTTGTTTCTGGGAAAGTGTTTTTTGAATGAACTTAACATTAAAATTGACAGATTAAGTAAAGCAAATGAACGTGGATTTGAATAAGATGAAGACTCTGACAGAGAGGTTAATGGCAGCAATATTCATGAACTATAATCAGCCCCTCTGTGCTCTCCAGCCTGATAGCTTCACTTGCAGAAGTTAGGCTACACAGTCACATGAGCCAGTTTCCTAAAATATATCTTTCTACACACACAGACACCCCACTGCTTCTGTTTTCCTGGAGAAGTGGGACTAATGCATGTGGTATGATAACCTAATGTTTATGACCTCACAAATTACTGGAATTTCTAACGTCCAAGGTTGTGGAGAGCAGGTACCAGTACTTTGACCTAGAGGTGTGACCTCTTGGCCAGTGTAGATCTGGGATTCACCTATGATCAGTGAAGCAATAAAATTAGGGGTGTGGCTGAAGGGCAGTTTAATATTGAGGTGCACGTACACAGAAGCCCCTTCTTCCTGTTTGCTCTTGGATGGAGGACCTGACCCACTGAGCTTCAGCCATGTGGACCAGTCAAGCTTTCAAGGAACTGCACAATTGTTTAATCTCTTATATCAGTGAGTTTCCTTTCTGAACCCCCTGAATAAACACTATTCTTCTTTATTAGTTGCTGGTGATTTGTGATAATACAAGGTAATGGGATTGGGGCTAGAAGGATGGCTCAGTTGTTAAGAACACTGGCTGCTCTTCTAGAGGACCTTGGGTTTAATTTCAAGTACCCACATGGTGACTCATAACTGTCTGCAACTCCAGGGGATATGATACCCTCAAATAGACACACATGCAGGCAAAACACCAATGCACATAAAATAAAAATAATTTAAAAAAAATCCCAAGGTAATGGGGTTAAGATCTGGAACCTTTAGGTGGTGATTACCTTGGAGGCAGAAGACTCATGTATAGATACCAAATCTGCTTTGATTTTGGACTCAAGACTTGTGAAACTTAATATTCTGTTTATAAACCATTGAGTGTAATAATTTCATTTTGTTTTGTTTTTCAGAATAGGGTTTCTCTGTGTAACAGCCCTGACTGTCCTGAACTTGCTCTGTAGAGCAGGCTGGCCTGGAACTCATAGAAATCCAACTGCCTCTGCCTCCTGAGTGCTGAGATGAATGGTGTGCCATCATTGCTCCACAGGCACTAGAGTCACACAGAAAATATGGGAGGGATTATTTAGATATAGGTGAAGTGGAAGGACCCACTAAGTATGGTACCACTCCATGGGTTGAGAGGCCTGGGATGGGTAAGAGAGAGAAAGTGGTGAATATCACCACTCATCCCTTTCTGCCTCCTGCTGTATACAGAGTGACTAGATACCTCAAACTCCCATCACCTTGACTTTCCTACCAAGATGGTACCCTCAAAGTGTGAGCTGATAATAAACCCCTTCTTTCTTTTGATGGCTTTATCGGGGACTCTTATGATAGTAAAAGCAATTTTCTGCAGAAAATTGGTGCTGAGACATGCATCTCATTGTTTCAGGTCACGTTACAGAGTGGAAGAAGCTGGGTTCTTTTATTATTTATTTATTTATTTTAATACACTTATTAATTTTAGGCTTATTTGTTTAAATGAGTTTTACATTTACGTAATATATTTTATTTGCTTATATAATGAATTCATATAGTGAAGTTTTTTCATTTATATTGTTAACTTTATCCTCCATTCCTCTCTCTCATCTCCTTCTCTCACTGGAACCCTTTTTCCCAACAAGGCCCCCTCCTGTCTTGATACCTTCTTTTTGTGTGTGACCCACTGAATTTAGAGCAGGGGTAGGAGGTTATTTGCTGGCCTAAGGGCAGCTTTCCAGTAGATACACCCCTGAAGAAAGTGACACCTCTCCCTCATCAAACATTAACTGTCCCTCCTTGAGGAGTGAGGCCTCTTGGGCTCCTCCCTCCTCCATGAAGAAATGTTCAAGGGCCCCAGTCTTGTGCAAGTAACTACAGCTGCAGTGAACACATGAGTGCAAGGGCGGCATCATGTCCAGAAGACGTCTTTCTGTGGTGCGTCCAACATCCTTGAGCTCTCATCCTTTTCCTGGACCCTGTCTCCCATGAAGCTCCCTGAGCCTCGGTGGGAGTGATATAATTGTCCCCACTCAGGCCAGGCACTCTACCATCCCTTATTCTCAGCACCTTGGGTAGTTAGTGAATTTCCATTAACTGCTGCCCACTTCAGTAAGAAGCTTGCTGAGGAAGGCTGCCTGTAGCCTAAATCTTAAATGGCAGCTTAGTGTTGCTGCAGATGTGTGGATGGCGAGATCTGAGTGCTGATGTCAGTGACAGACAAGTCTCAGCCAGGGTTGATGAACGCGTGCTAGTGAGGGATGAGAAGGCAAAAGATCAAAAAGCAAGAGCCTTCCCTTGCATCTCCTTATATCTGGGCTGGGTGCTGGGAGTCTGCTCACAGACATCCCTCTTAGTTGATTCCAGACACAGTCAAGTTGACAACCAAGAGTAACCATTACAGGAGAGCCTCTGGACATGCCTATGACAGATTAGTTAGGTTAGTTGAAGTGGAAAGATTTTTCTTTGAGACAAGGCCTCACTATACATCCTTGGTTGGCCTCAAACTCATAGAGATCCACCTTCTTCTGTCCTGAGCACTGGAATAGAAGGTCTGCTGTGCCTGGCCCACTGTCCCATGGCCTGGGGTCCTAGATGGATAAAAAGGTTAAAGTGATCTGAGTACTCTGCTTCCTGGCTGCAGGTGCTAATGTGAGCTGCAGGCTGCCTCAGGCTCCTGCTCTGGTCCTGTCCTTTCCTAATACCTGGTTGTGAATAACGCCCCCCCCCAAAAAAAAAACCCACCACATTTTCTTCCTTAAATAGCTTCTTGTCAGGTATTTTTGTCACAACAATGTAGCTAATATAGTCGCTGAGCCTCATTTTCACTTTTGAAAATGAAACACAGTCCATCCTGGTTGGGGTAAGACATAATATCTGGAGTGGGGCAATACATAGCAATGACAGCTTATAGCAGTGACTTTTCACACGATACTGTCTCTGGAAACAGAAAGGGACCAGAAGCCAGGCAGGACTATGACCTTCAAAGTGACTCTGAGTGATTTGCCTCCTAGATGTGTCTCCCAGTTTTCCAGAATAGTGCCACCAACTGGAGACCAGGTCTTAAAATACACGAGTCTGTGAGGAAGATTTCTAAGCCAAATTATAGCAACTTTTTTTTTAAAGAAATCTGTATTTTAAGACATTTTATCGGGGCTGGAGAGATGGCTCAGAGGTTAAGAGCACTGACTGTTCTTCCAGAGGACCTGAGTTCAATTCCCAGCAAAACCACATGGTGGCTCACAACCATCTATGATGAGGTCTGGTGCCCTCTTTATGCATAATAAATAAATAAATAAATCTTAAAATAAAAAAAATAAAATAGAGGACATTTTATCTTCAGCTATATACACCATATTTATCTGCATACATAATGCAGATGTATATATAAACACATGTATATACACACACAATTTATCCAAATATATTACCATGTTACTTAATTTTGCTACCCTTTTTTTTTTAACCATTTGGGGGTCAAACACAGGGCTTTGTACATACTAGGCAAAGCATTATACCATTCAACTACATACCCAACCTTTTTACCATGCCATTTTGAAAGAGACATACAAGAACAGAATTCCATTCTTCCCCACAATAAGTATAACTGCTCCTTGGCCTCTGTCTTCTGTATCCCAACAGTTATCCTTTCATTAAACATACTATTTGAACACTTACTGTGCTCAAGGCCCTGGGTTTGGTGCATTCTGTAGTACTGGGAGAGAACTCTGAATTCATACAGCATTCATAAGGAGTGCCCAGTTTGAGAGTTTGAGTAATTAGAAGGAGGAATGTACCTCATATCTTTAGATATTTAAACACTTGCTCACCAGTTAAGTGTGCTGTTTGGGAAGGTTATAGGAACTTTTAGGGAAATAATTTTTTTGGAGAAGGCATGTCACTGGGGGTGGGATTTGAGAGTTTATAGCCTCGTCCTGGCTGCCTGCTGCTGTGTTTCCCCTGCCGTTATGTTCTCTCCATCTGGAGCTATAAGCCAAAATAAACTCTTCTGGTGTGGGATGTCTTTCTGTATGCTGTGAAATACCATTGGATAATAAAGGAATTGTTTTGGCCTATGGTGAAGCAGCTTATAGGCAGGCAGAAATTTCAAGCATAGATAAAGGGGAAGGAGGGTGGAGTCATACAGAGACGCTGTGAGCTGAGGCCCAAGGAAGCAAGATGTAAAGAAACACAGGTAGGGCATGAGCCATGTGGCAAGACATAGATTAATGTAAATGGGTTAAGTTGAAAGAGCTAGAAAGTAATAGGCCAAATAGTTTGTAATTAATATAAACCTTTGTGTAATTATTGGGACTAAACAGCTGTGGGTGGTTTGGGCCTCAGGCCTAGGCCAGGCCAGAAACTTTTGGCTATATTCTTCTATTAGTTGCTTTTGGTCATGATAGTTCACTACAGCAACAACAAAGCAATATGTGGGTGAAGAAAAGTTCTACAAATAACCAATATATTTTTTTTTTTTTTTTTTTTTTTAAAACTTTATTTATTTATTTATTTGCCTTGGTGTTTGCCTGGAACTGGAACTACAGACAGTTGTTAGCTGCCATGTGGGTGCTGGGAATCGAACCCGGGTCCTCTGGAAGAGCAGACGGTGCTCTTAACCGCTGAGCCATCTCTCCAGCCCCAACCAATATATTTTTTAAAGCAATGAAAATCATGAAGGAATATAGCATTCTGCTACAGCAGTCATATGAGAGAAGGAAAATGGCCATTCAGGTTGAGAAAGAACACTTTAGACAGAATGGAAAACATTACAAAGAAAGCATGGTTGTATGTAAGTAAGATAAGTAATCCAGGGACTTTGCAACCAACTCAACTATTCAATTGTATAGAACCGATATTAAACAAAATTGCTAGAAGGGATCTTGCGATATGGGACAAAGAAAGGCAGAGAGAGCCAAAATTCTATGGAGCCAACACTCACAGCATGACTCAGTAGAGGAATTCCCAAGCTTGACCTGAGACTATTTCTCAAGGACTCCCCACTTTTAACAGAGGCCAGAGCCTTGAGATCCAGCTCTATCTGTCTTGCAAACCAGTTGCCTTCCCTGGGGAAAACTCCTCTTTCTTAGGACTCAAAGCTGTGTTCTGGGACGAAGATGAAGCTTAATGATTAGAGATCTTAGAATATATAGATTCCTGAGTTCTGTCCCCTGGGTTGTTAAATAAAGATACATGTAAATGATAATGTCTATAGTGTTGAGTGTTGTCTACTTGGCTTAATCTTGAATTATCCAGGAGATAAACCACTGGACATATCTCTAAGGGAGTTCTATATTAAATTACGTGAGATGGAAAGATACAACTTAAATATGGGCAGTACAGTTCTGTACTAATTAAACAGGAGAAACTATTGTGGGATAGTTGTACATGGTATGAAAGTGTACTGCTGTGATTAGTGTAATATAAAGCTGAACAGCCAATAGCTAGGCAGGAGGTATAAGTGGGATTTACTGGGAGAGGAAGAGGAGGAATCTGGCATGCAGGAAATGCCAGAAGATACTGAGAAGTAACAGGAGGTGCAAGATGGAAAAGAGGTAATACCATGTGATAGAACAGTATACAAACCAAAGCAACCATTGTCCCATTGTCTTTGGATGATGGAATGGTTCCATGGAGAGGACAACTAAAATTTCAGATGTACAGCCAGTGAAAATAACAAAATGCAGTTTACTTGTTTGGATGATGTGAGAGAGTGACACCAGCTATATCTGCAATATGGAGTTATACACTGCTGAAGGAAATTACAAGTAAATGTTTCAGTTCTTAGACACTGTCTTGGCATATGGTACCATATTTACCAAGATAATGATTGCAGTGCTACATCTACTGTTGAATTGCTGCTATGGAACACAACTAGAATCTGTGGGACTATTAGGGAGAGCAGAGGTTTACTGCCAAATTTGAAAATTGAAACATCAAGAGTGAAGAAAGTTGATATATTTTCTAGAAAAGGTGATACTTTTCTCCTAGCATGAAAAGACAAATGGGTTGTCCAAATGATATGAATGATTCATTACATTTCTTTATCCACAACAGAAAAAAAATAACAGAAAATAGAAGAGAATATTGTAAAATCTACCAACATCAAGGAATACAATATCCACACAAAAGACATGGACTGCTGTTTCATTAAAAAAAAAAACCCAAGAAAATAGACAAAAATAATAGTTTTGTATCCTATAAACTGTGGACTTTTCAATTTATTTAGAGTGTACATCGTCCTTAGTCTACAAGCAAAAAATGAAGTATAAGCAGTTTCTGAAATTGGTGCCTAGAGACTGGATAATAGATGACAATATGAAGGCTTTCCATAACCAGATATAAATCTGTCAAGTCCTTCCCCTGGGGATACAAGGAGAGCATGTCATAAAGATCTACCCAAAAATTTGTCAAGTGATATAAAGCACATGAACCTACTTGTTCTTGTAAGTGGAAAGAAAAAGTTTCCTACAAGAACCTGCAGAGTTTGTGCTGCCTGTGGAAAAAGTGAATTTAGATATCTGCATACATTTTATTTGGTCCTTCTTTATAGTGGAAAATGTTTTATGCAGTACTATATATAAAAAAGTACTAGGGACTTTAATTGTTTAGTTTGTTTAATTAGTTGTTTAGTTGATTTTATAAATAAAAATACTATAATTATTGAAAAACATCACCTAATATGCATTATCTGTTCTTATGATGATTTAAATAACATGGAGTTTGTCCAAAAAGTACAGCTCCTGGTGTATGTTTTTAGAGATTTCTATGTAGTAGGAAGTATGTTAATGGCATAAGGTTTTTTATAACAGTGAGACACATCTGCTCCTCTTGGCACCAATTTACTTCAAAAAAGATGATGAGCACTGAAGACTCTACACATGGCATTTGCTTTCAATGTGTCAAAGCTAGCAATTTGGGCAAGAAACTGCCCTTGCCTCAACTGACAGAATGTTGTCCAAATTGATACAAGCAAGACATAAAAGAAGGTGGCTGCTGAACTTTGCCAAGACAAGGAAGGGCAGTCCTTCAAAAATTTCTGCTTCACAGAAAAGTCTATCAGATATTTTAGGCCTGTAGGCTGAACATTGCAGAGGAACCTTAGGTGACTGTTCAGGCAGCCACCCGTTTCTGTCATTTATATAGTTTTTGATGTTGATTTCTCTGCACTTCTGCTTACTCAGGTAATATTATAGCCTTCTCAGGTCTCTGATGGAGCTGAAGACCAGATAGTATTCAGTTTTCCTTGTTATCAAATTAAAAAAAAAAAAAACACCTCACAATAGAGGTGTAAAATGTATAAGATTGAGAGAAATAAAAGCTTAAATTGTTTAAGAAGATGTTGTCAGGGACTGGAGAGATGGCTCACCGGTTAAGAGCACCGGCTGTTCTTCCAGAGGACCCGGGTTCGATTCCCAGCACCCACATGGCAGCTCACAACTGTCTGTAGTTCCAGTTCCAGGCAAACACCAAGGCAAATAAATAAATAAATAAATAAATAAAGTTAAAAAAAAAAAAAGATGTTTTCAGGGTTGGAGAGATGGCTCAGTGGTTAAGAGCACTGATTGCTCTACCAGAGGACCCTGGTTCAATTCTCAGCACCCACATGGCAGCTCAAAACTGTCTTTAATTCCAAGATCTGACCCTCTCACACAGATATACATGAAGACTAAACACCAATGTTCATAAAATAAGAATAAATAAATTATTAAAAATAATATGTTTTTGGGTCTAAAAAGATATTTTTAGGATGATAATACAAGTTCTGATAGAAAATGGTTTAGATATAAAACTTTGAACTCACTAAGATAGGATAGATAATACAGTACTTCAAATTTGGCAAATACATATGGACTGAATATTGTAAATGTAATTCTTACTTGATAATTGTTCTTTTTTAAATATTTATTTTTATTTTTTATGTGAATTGGTGCTTTGCCTGCATGTTTAACTGTGTAAGGGTGTCAGATCTAGGAATTACAGACAGTTGTTAGCTACCATGTGGATGCTGGAAATCGAATTCAGGTCCTCCAAAAGAACAGTCAGTGCTCTTAACAGCTGAGCCATCTCTCCAGCCCCGATAATTGTTCTTATTGTGTATAGTTTTACTATATTAGAGTTAAAGGCTTTTCTTTATATTTAGACAAAAATGGAGAAATGTTATGAAGTATTTGTACAGTCTGTGAAGGTGTATTGCTGTGATTGGTGTAATAAAAAGCTGAACAGCTCTGCAGGAGGCATAAGTGGGAATTCCTGGGAGTGAAAGAAGAGGAGGAATCTAGGCATGCAGGAGTTGTCAGGAGACATGGAGAAGGAACAGGAGGTCCAAGATGGGAGAGAGGCCATGCCACATGATAGAACATAGATTAATATAAATGGGTTAAGTTATAAGAGCTAATTAGGAAAAAGCCTAGGCTATAGGCTGAGCTTTTTATAATAAGTCTCTGTGTCATTATTTGGGAGCTGATTGGAAGATCAGAAAAAGACTTGTTATAAGAAATCAAGTGGAGGAGCAACATTTATTTCTCTTTGCTTCATGACAATGGCCCCCGTATGACCAGGCTCTTATATTCCTGCTGACATGGCTTCTCTGCCATTATGGATTGTCTCCTCAAATTGTGAGCCCAGATTAACTCTTTTTAAGTCAGTTCTGTCAGGTGTTCTGCTATAGCAATGAAAGTTTTCTTGAAAACTTGTAGATAAGTAGGGCCAGGTGTTGCTTATCTCTTAGGAAATGGTCTGTGGAATCAGTGTGGAAGAATTTGGAACTTTGGGCTAGACAAAGTTTGGATTATTATAACAAAGCTTAATGTTCCATCTGGTGTGAATTTGGAAAACCAGAATGTTGAGAGAGATGCAGAAAATGGAGGTGTGGTTCATGAGGCGTCAGAGGGAAGCAAGGATTCTCTTGGGAACTGTGTTAGGGGACATTGTTCTGTGTTCTGGCAAAGTATTGGGTGTATTCTGCCCATGTCCTGACAACTAAAGCGAGGCTGAACTCAAAAGAAATGGATTGCTTTGTCTGACAGCAATTTTCTTTATTAAAAAATTTATTTATAAAATTAGGTCCTTTTTTCCCTCATGTATCCCCTTGCTCTCCCTCCTTTCCCTCTCCCAATCCCTCCTGGTCAGCCTTCAGCCTCCTCCCTCCTCCCCATCCTCCATCTCCTTCCCTAAAAGAGCAAGAAGTCCCAAGGTGGATCAGCTGAGCATCCACTCCATGCAGGTCCGATTTTCTCATCCTAATGTCAAGACTGGGTTAGGTGTTCCTCTGGAGGTAATGGGCTCCAAAGTGCCAGTCCACACATAGAAACAGTAGTCTGATCCCACCCCTCAAGGCTCCACATACTGCCTGTGTCAGAGGACAGCTGCCTATCTTTGGACGGCCTAGTTCCTTTGAAGGTTCCCCAGTGGCTGTTCTTAATTCAGTGAGCTCTCTAGAGCTCCAGCCAGCCATCATTGTGGGAATTTTCCTCATAAGCCCTATCCCCTTGCTCATATAGACTCTCCTCCCCTGCTCCCAGCTGGACCAGGAGCTTAACTCAGTGCTCAGCCATGTATCTCTCTGCCTCTACGTCTATTCATTGTTGGGTGTAAGTTCTGTGATGGCACTTGGGGTGGCTATTCATTTGATTATAGGGGAAGTCTTGTAGTTGCAGGAATTCAGTGTGTAGAAAAGAAGACTCTGAGCCAACTATTAGGGGAAGACTGAAATATCAGAGAGAGGAAGCACCACAGTTAGTTCTCACCCAGTTGTCTTGCAACTTCCTCAGCCTCGCTCCTGGTTGCTTCTCCTCTGCTGGGTTTCTACAGCCCTTATATACCCTATCCCATCCCATCCCAGGTTAGGATTAAAGGTGTGTACTATATTTTGTGACTAGCCTTGAACTCCCAGAAACAGAGGAAGTTCTGTCTCTAGATTTATGGGATTAAGGGTACAGGTTACCACTCCCTGGCTTTCCCTGTGCTGGGATTAAAGGTGTGTGTGATTGATTCTCAGTTGTTTATCCTTGTACTCAAGGATCAAGAATTTCCTCAGCTATCTGCCTAGGATTTGACTTTGTGCTCTCTCTCCAATACTCAGGTTTTATTATATATGTAATATATATTCACGAAGTCCTGTCTAGGCAACACCTTCACTATTGGTTGGAGACCTAGCCAGGGACATCCTGTGAATTCTTGTAGTTTACCCCAGCACCTGATCTTTTTCCAACCCCACATGGCTTCTATTAAGATCCCCCCCCTTGTTGCTCCTCTCACTCAATCATCTTCTCTCATGATTTGTTCCCACACCTTCTTGGTTGCAACCCCTTATGCTCCTAATTAGCTAGGGAAGATCTCTTTTCTCTTCCTCGGGGAATCCCTGGAAGTCTCTTTTAAGTTCTTTCTGATCCCAAGCTTTCAGGGGATGTGGTTTGCAGCTTGGGTGTTCTTTGATTTTTCTCTAAAGTTCACTAATAAGTGAGTACATCCTGTGCCTTTCTGGGCTTGTGATAATATCCATCCATTTGCCTGCAAATTTTAGGATGTCATTTTTTTTTAACTGCTGAGTAGTACTCCATTGTCTAGATGTACCACAGTTTGTTAATCCGCTCTTCAGTTGAGGGGCATCTAGGTTGTTTCCAGGTTCTTGCTATTATGAATGATGCTGCTATGAACATAGTTGAGCTAATGCCTTTGGAGTGCGAATGTGCCTGACAGAGGAATTTTCAAGAGAGGATTCCATCCAGGCCGTGGCATCATCACTGCTCACTATTATCTAGATCTATAGTAAGTGAGAGCATCAACTACATAGGAAGAGATGAAAATAGTCCACTTGGTGGGGAAATAAATGAGTGCAGAGTTGCAGACAAGGAGGCTGAAGAAGCAGTTATATTGGGAGAGAAATTAGTACCATTAATGAAAAACCTCTTAGTCTACATTGGGAAGGTGAAAAAGATGCCCTGAGAACAAGAAGACATTCACCAAAGCCTTTGTGTTGGGAAATGCAAATTCATCTGAAAACAGAGAGCCTAAGCTTAGAGTGCTACTGAAGAGGTCCCTTGCTTCAAACAATGCCTAGGCACAGAGGCCACTATGCAGCAGAACTCAGCAGTTTCATCCACATAGGATGCATAACATTTTGGCTTTTCTGAGCCACACTGGATAAAGAAACATTGGGCTACACACTAAACACACAAATACGGTTGAGCAGTTAAGAATACTTGTTGCTCTTGCAGAGGATGTAGGCTCGATTTCAACTATCCATAGTTTCAGTTCCGGTGGACTGTACACTCTTCTGATGCCTGTGGGTACCAGGCATAATTATGGTACACAGACATACACTCAGGAAAAGCATTCATTCATACACATGACTAAGTAAATCTAAAATTTAAAAAATACGCAAGTGCCAGTAAAAGCAAACAAGCAAACAAAAGTCTCCACATAGTTTTATGACATTTGCCACCACAGTTTTTAAAAAAATTCTTGGGCTGGGGAGATGGCTCAGAGGTTAAGAGCACTGATTGTTCTTCCAGAGGACCTGAGTTCAATTCCCAGCAAAACCACATGGTGGCTCACAACCATCTATAATAACATCTGGCACCCTCTTCTATATACTGTATACATAATAAATCTTTTTTTAAAAAAAGTAACCCTAAAATCACCACCTCATTTATGTATTTAGTGTATTAAAGTCATAAAGCAGGTCTCAAGTTTGCAGTCATTACTGCTGAAAATGAACATATGTAAGTAATAAAACTTCACTGATTTAACATTTTTTTAAAAAAAAAAATTTGTAAAACTAAAAGAGGTTGACAAGGCTTGCTTGACATTGTATTTTGGAAACTAATCATTGGGTATTTTCAAAACTCAGCTGTCAATGCAGTGCAAGGCAGAGGGTTGATGTGGCAAGTGATGAATGAGGCACAGCTAAGGTGTGGAAGTAGCTTAATCAAATGAAAACACTAACCTGTCTTCTAAATAACATTCATAGGCTGCTGTAGTTCTGCTGCAGTCTGGGTTCATATCCTGAGACAGGGACAGGCATTGGCATGAAGAAATGTTTTATTTCCAGATGAATTTCTTTCTTTCTTTCTTTTTTTTTTTTTTTTTAAAAAAAAAAAAAAAAAAAAAAACACCTTCCCAGGGATTGTACTTTTTTTTTTTTTTAAACTTTATTTATTTATTTATTTGCCTTGGTGTTTTGCCTGGAACTGGAACTACAGACAGTTGTTAGCTGCCATGTGGGTGCTGGGAATCGAACCTGGGTCCTCTGGAAGAGCAGAAGGTGCTCTTAACCGCTGAGCCATCTCTCCAGCCCCCCAGATGAATTTCATACTAGTGGCCTGGCTCAGAATGGCTCCAGACATTTTTATTTATACATCAAAAACAAGCATGATTTTCCATATTAACAAGTTTTTCCCATCCTCCAATGTTACCCAAAATCAAATATGTCAAATATATTTTCTCCCAACTTTTCCATCAAAACATCCTTAAACTAAAACAACACATCATTTTGTTAGTTTAGCCAAGTTATCAAGCCAGGTAAATCCTGTCTTTACAAAACTAAAAGGTGATTGACACAGACGCACATTTTCAAGAACAATCTCATTGAGAACATATTTACAGAAATAGGGGTGATCTGCCTCTGATCCTGTCAGCACTGAATTAGAACAGCTCCTGAGTCTGAAGTGACAGCTGGCATCCCCAGAAAAGAAATCTAATATGCATCAGCTTCCAAAGAATTTTAGGGGAAAATATTTAAGAAAAAAAATGTGATTTCCAGGAATGATCACATCTGTCCCAAAAGACACTAGAACCACTAAGAAAATCAGTATTATGAGAGAGAAGAGCACACAGGCCATGCATTTCTAGCAGTATTATGCTCTGTCCCAAAGTTCACTGGTCCTTGCCAAGTGAGACTGTTCCCGTGGGCTTTTGCCTCATTTAGAGACCATTTAGGACACACATTCATATACTGGTCCAAAACTAGACTACACAGCCCCCAGCAATAGGTCTGGGAGGATGGCTCAGTAAAATACTTGTTGCACAATCATGAGTACCTGAGTTTAGATTTCTAGTCCCCACCTAAAACCCAGATGTGCTTGCACATGCCTGTAATCCTCATGCTGGGTGTGTGGAGAGAGGAGGCTCCCTGGCGCTCATCTGCCAGCTAATCTTGCCCAATCAGTAAGTTTGGTGAGAGACCTCATATCAAAAAATAAGGTGGAGGGCAATAAAGACACTGAACTAGATCTATGGTCTATAATATATGTATGTACACAGATATGCATATGTTCACATCACATGAGAATGTTGTCAGTCTGACAGAATCCTTGTCATCTGGGAAGCAAGCCTTGGCCATGCCTTTGTGGGATTATCTTAATGTTAATGGGGTTAATTGAAATGGGGAGACATTCTAAAACTAGATGGTACTATTCTCTTGGTTTGGGATCTCAAACTGAATCCAGTGTTTACTAATTACATATGCTTCCTTAAATGTTGAGCAGAGTGGTTACTCCAGAATGGTCTGGAAGCATCAGCCACAGGAAAACCTACTCTGTTTAGTTCCTCAAGTGCTTTCCAGAGCCTCTGATGGCTCATGGTTCTGTGAAGATTGCTGAATACAAAAGAGGCAGGTGTGGCTCCTCATCAGAAAATCTTGAAGATAGGCTTCAGCTTCTGAGATGGCTGGGCATTGGAAAAAAATTTCCAGACATTTTAGAGCTCCTCTGCCTTCCCTTCCCATTCCTGTTTCCTCTTTCAGCATCTCTCTTTTTTCTCTTGGCCTTTGGGCTGGCCTGGGGCCTCAGCTTTGATTCTCAGGATTTTCCCTAGCCCTGTTGATTTCTGTTGTCAACAGAGTGTGGGGGCAGGTGAAAGAGGCTAGAGATGCGAGCAGTCTCCCTGTGGGTGCATGGCACAGCCAGGAACTGTCCTTGGTGCTGTTGCTGCAACTTCTGCCTGCTGAGCCCCAGTCACCTCACCAGAAGCCGGTGTCACCTGGGGCTGTTATTAAAGAGAAGGAGTGTCTCCCCTCCCCCCCGTTGTTTCGCTGTTGTTGGAATCCTGCTTCCAAACTCATCCCCTCTGCTCTCTGCAAGGGTATCCTGAGCAGGAGACTCAGATGAATGGGGAAGGGGAGGCGGGGAGGAGGCTCTGGGAGAAGCAAATGGGTGGAAGGGTGTGGTGACTGAATGATAATTGGCTCCATAGGTTCATATATTCGAAATCTTGGTCGTTAGGTAGTGGAACTCTTTTGGAAGGACTAAAAAGTGTGTCACTGGGAGTGGGCTTTGAACTTTGAGAAGCCCATTGTGTTTCCCAGTTAGTGCTCTCTCTCTCTCTGCCTTATGGTTATTATCTTAACACATAAGCCCTCAGCTACTGCTTAAGTGCTATGCCAGCCTGCCTGTTGTCATGCTTTCTGCCATGGTGGTCATGGACTTACCCACCAAAACTGTAATCAAGCCCCAATCAAAAACTTTATTTTATAAATTGTCTTGGTGCTGGGCTATCTTCAGAGATATAAAGAGGTAAATAAGACAGAGAAGACTGGGAGAAATCACATAGTAATGTGAAGCAAAACCAGGAGAAGATAGATGCCTATGTCAAGGAGATTCTGGCAAAGAAGGTGGTTTTGTGGATGTCAGAGCAGAGGCTGTACCCAGACTATCTAAGGAACAGACTAAAAATAGGTTTTGACTGATTAGGGATATTAGCAAGTGGTCTGGTTAAAGGCGATAAAACTGCTAGGAAGTTGGGATGGATATGGAAAATATGGTGAAAAAGGGTGCACCATTGATGGATTTACATTTGGAAAGCTGCATGATAAAGTAATCTAAATGTCGAGTGTGATATGAGAAAATCAGGCTTGGCCAAAAGGCTTAGGAGCTTTAAAAGATCTGAGTGCAGCTGCAGCACCAGGGTAGAGGGTCAGGAGGCCAAAGCCTAAGGGTGGGGGTGCTATGAACAGACAAGACAGTGGTGGCAGGCAGCACTGTCCAGACAGGACCTGACTCTTTTCTGATGCAATGGGAATCAAATGCAAGAGTGGCTCACTTGAGGAAAGCTTGTGTGTTCTGATTGGAGAGACACCTTTCTTCTGAATCCCTGGAGTACACAGATAGCTCTCAGAGGGCTCTGTCCCGGCTTGAGGACTGGCTGTGGCTACAACTGTCTTCTCTGACTTAATAGCATGTCTGTGTGCAGGGTGGTTGGTGATCACGGAAGGGATCAGTGGTGGGGAGACAGCTAGCAAACAGCTCTTCAGATGGAATGCTCCTTCAAAGCTCTGTCTTGGCTCGTGATGGCGAGCCCATCTCTCCTGGGTTGTTTAGCAGATCCCAGAAGAAATGTTAACTGGCCCTAGAAGAATCTGAGACCTCGAGCTTCCCTTCTCCAGTCAGACAGGAGCTGGAACAACAGACCTGTGGAAATCAGTACCCAGTACCTGCTCTGATGTGTGAGGGCAAAGGAAAGGAGGCGCTTCCAGGGGGAAGGGTGATGAGAGCCGAGCACTTCTTTCCCACTAGCTCACACGGGTTCTGTGTCTTGTAAAGATTTTTTTTTCCTGTGTATGCCCCTCCCTTCCTTCTTCCCAATTCCTCTCAGTCTTTCTTCAGCCTCCCATGGTTGTTTGTTTCAATTAAAAACTCACCTCTGGGGGCTGGAGAGATGGCTCAGCGGTTAAGAGCACCCTCTGCTCTTCCAGAGGACCCGGGTTCGATTCCCAGCACCCACATGGCAGCTAACAACTGTCTGTAGTTCCACTTCCATGCAAACACCAAGGCAAATAAATAAATGAATAATAAATAAAGTTTTTTTTTTTTTTTTTTTTTAAAAAAAAAACTCCCCTCTG